>SNQJ01S0042029.1:31440-42264 GCA_010110895.2 Picea sitchensis
CCATAGTTGTTGTACATCCTTGAGCAACCCTTTCATCTAGTCATCAAAATCAGAGGAGATAAAGTATGAATATTTCTAGTAAATATTTCTCCAATTGTAAGGGGAATGACCTTTTTCCTCATCACATAGTAACCAATTTTCTAGAATATCCTCCCAAAAGGCTTCTTCCTCCTACTATTCCCATGAATATTATTACTGATAATTTGGTGAGAGACAAAAAATAAGTGAAAAGTTAAATTTCAAGCCTATCCATTGTGTATGACACCTTTTTAAGAAATCCATGTATCTTTTAAACCTGTTTAGGGCTATATTGAAAGTAGGATAGCACAAGGGTTCTCTCTTTCTTTATTGAGTTGATAAACAATCCCATTTACTTTCACAAGCAAGTAAAAGTTCCAGCCTCGTCTGAGCTATTCGTCCTACACACCGAGAGATGGTAGTCCTTTGAGTTCATCGAGGAAAAAAATAAATGAGATTGCTTGAGTAAATTCTCATGCCTCAAAATTACCCTTACTGGAGAAAAACATTCTCTTGTCACCTATAAATAAACATTTCATTCATCATACTCTATATGGAACAAGGAATTACTCCTCTATATTTGATGATTCATGAGTGAGGTAAAATTCCTCAATTGCACATCATCCACAAAAGAATTGGAGTTTATTTGATTTTTCGAGAGAAAATCATGTCAATATAATTCAGACAACAAATTTTGATCCTCCTCACTCTAGTTAGAATATGATTTCAACAAGTGCTTGGGAGTCCAGAAATTGTAGGGCCTACCTATAGCCAAGGACCTAATTTGAGAGAATGGCATTATTCTTTCAAACAACTACATATATTGATTAAGGACACTTGCAAACAAGAGCTACATGAGCCATATGACATAACTATTGCTTTCCCTATCTCAATTGTTCTACTCGAGTGGCCAACTCATCCCATTTCTCATGCATATTGTGGATAGTTTGGTGATGTTCCAACACCTTTGCCAAAGGATTCAACAACCTTCTTCTAGTTCATGACCTCAACCTCCAATTGTAGGACTTCCAAGGAATCTACCACGTCACTTTCTATTGGAACCTTTCTTTCTACCTCTCTTTCTTTATATACCTTCTCATTATTTAGATACCTTTCTTCATGATCCTTGATTTCATTTCTAAGAGCCTTTGTAGACGGTTCTTCTTTCAGGGCTTGATGTTCAAAGGTTTTATTTTCCTTGCTAGCTGAGTGCAACAGTTTCTTCTGTAGAAACAACTTGTTCTATTTCCTTTGAAGATTCTGCAACTCTTCTTATTCTAATGCTTCATCTCCTTATTCTAATTTTGTTGTAGAAGTACGTTTGTGGTAGTTATTTCTATGGCCGAATTCGAAATTGTTTCGTGTCGTTTGAAACTCACTTGTAGAGGAGATCGTTTTCTTGTGGTAATTTTCTTGTTCATTAAAGGAAGAATATCTTGTAGGGACTCATCAAACGCTTCATCTCCTTGATGATTGGGATCTGCTTCAGCAGACGACGATGGGTCCACCTCTGATGTGTTCATATCCTTTACTGGCATCTACAGTTATCCTAATAGATAACTGTAGTTGGAGTTGAATTTGTATCGCTACAAAGACGAGGATAAATTGAATGTTGATAAAATCGAAATGAAGTTTGAATGTTGATAAAATAAAAATGAAGTTCAAATATGATAGGAACTTTTTTTTCTTCAATAGAAAAAATTCACAAAAATTATATTAATTTTTTTTTTAAAACATCATCTCAGAATATAAAAGGCTGACCAGGCCTAACAAAAACGTCTGTTCAATAAATTTCGCCAACAAAATAGGAGAACAATAGCCCTGACTACTCATTCCTTCAGAGGTATTGAGAACAAAAACCTCTAACATTGAAAGTATTCCATCACGAAATGGGGCGAAAATAATAACAAAAACCGAGGTCCCTTGCCAAGAAGGAAATATCAAACCCTGAAACAATGGGAAGGATGGACTCTAGCAATTTAAAAAATGTCCTCAGTGAGAGTAAGCCCTGCTTTCTCTCTGTCCCAAGTGAAGTATGTCAGTGTCCCTTTTACTGTTGTTAGAGCTAGCTTTGACATCTGATCGACCACTCTATTTGATTCTCTGAATATATGATGAAGATGAATACTTTGGAAGGTTGGAATCAGTTCTTTAATGTGGTGTTTCCAAGCTTCAATGATGATTGCTTGAAGCCTCCCTTTCTGATCCATCCATTCTATTATAACCTTTGAATCCCCCATTATTTGAATAAAATGAAGGTCCAACAGCTTGGCGAGAGTAAGAGTACCCCATGCTCCTAGCAGTTCCTCTTTTGTGTTTGGTCCCTCGCCACAATTTAAAAACCAACGATAGACTGAAGAATTTATGCACATAATAGTACCTCCCATGCCACAGTTAGATCCTCCAGCGACTGCAACTCCATTGAAAAAAGCATCTGAGTAGCCTGCTTTTATCATGATAGGTTTCTGTCTAAGTGTAGGAGATATCCGAGTTGCATTAGTGACAGTTAGTGCTCCAAGAACCTTAGAGGTGACAGCCCAGGCCGAGGGCGAATGTCCTTCAAAAAGAGTTTTATTGCATTCTTTCCATAAGAACGAGCAAATTAAGACCAGAACACACTTAGGAGCTTGACTATTCAATAACCAGTTGTTCATGCAATCGTTCAGGGAGGTACCGACCCACTAAAAAATGAAATTTAATGCATGTACATATTTAGCCCACGCAGACTGGGTGAAAACGCAGTCGATGAGCAGGTGATTTAAGTCTTCCACCTTTTGGTTGCATAGACAACAGACGCTCGGCCCCATCCAACCTTTCCTCTACAGTTGATCCCACGTTAATATTTTATTTTGCAAAGAAAGCCAAAAAAATAAGATAATCTTAAGAGGTAATGGCCATTTCCGTAAGTTTTTCTTCTAGCCACTGCACGTCGGAATCTCTTTCAAAGAAAAAATCACTTCGTAGGTGCTTTTGACTGATATCAACACCCCACTAGACAGGAGTGTCTTGCTCATTTTCCTAGAGTACTACGCCGACGCCTTTTAGATCCCTAGTGTATTTGTTCCAATCATCCGATAGTATCCCTGTCAAGCCCAGGTCCATGCTACTCTTCCACATCTCGACCGTCGTGATCAGATTCCTAGCCAACATTGCATTTGCAAGAGCAATTATCTAACTTTGATTTAAAAGGTTTATTGTTTCATTTAAGAGGATGGATTTTTCACCCAAACCCAGAATCCTGTCCCTCCCTACTATAATCAAAGATCCAGCTCCTGGTCTCCAACTAATCCAATGGAGAATAATAGGAATGGTGCACTCCAGGCTTGACCAAATCATTGAAGCAAATTTAGTTTCATGAGAAGGCTTCCTAAGCCAGTTGATGAGAGAAGTATTCTGCAAATATTTGCTCATGACAACTCAGTGCCAGATACTATCATGGTTTAATAATCTCCACATTGTATTTGTATTTAAGGGTTTATTGAAAATTTGGAGATTTCGAAAACCCCAGCCCCCAACTTTTTCAGTTTGGATAAAGTTTCCCACCTGCAAAGGTGATAGTACTGGGATTCAGAATGACCACTCCATAGGAAATGGAACATCACTTTCTTGATCCTACTCAAAACTGAAAGAGGCAGAGCCTCCATTGACATCGAGAAAACTGTCTGGGCTTCTAAAACAACTTTAACCAAAATGTATCTTCCTCCCAATGACAACCAACGATTGCACCATAAGCCAACCTTTTTTAATAGTTTCGCAATTAGCCAATCTCAATCACTTGTGCGCCGCGCTCCTATCTTCAAATTGTAACCCAAGTACCTAAAATCACCAGAGAGAGGACTAAAGGAGAAAGGGAGAAAATATTTGAATGGATCCAACTCAGTCTCTGTGATTCATTCAAATAGAACAAACATCTTCTGATAGTTCAAAGACAAACCCGAAGCTTTGCAGAATAGACCAAGTAGCCTTACTATCTCAAGCCATTCACTGGCAGAGGCCTTTGACATAATAATTACATCGTCCACAAATAAGATATGTAAAATATTAATCATCCTCGAAACTTTTATACCAGACACTGCTCCTCTCGCCAGATTGTCTTTCATCAATAAACTGAGGCCTTCCATCACCAATATGAAGAGCAACAGTGACAGTGGGCACCCTTGCCGAACCCCCTTGCCACTCCTGAAGAAATCCATAGCCTCTATGTTTATTAAAAGCAAAAAGGAGGAAGAAGTTATGTAAGACATTATTCAATTTGTCAACTCTAGGCTTGCTCTAGAAGGATCAACCTCAAAAAATCCGTGTCAATACTATCATACACTTTCTTGAGATCTAGTTTTAAAACCAATGCTTTCACATTTTTCTTCTTTATGTTGTGCAAACTCTCATGAACCATACCAATGGCATATTGATTGGATTATGATAAAGACTTGCAAACAAATATGAGGGAGATAAGCTTTCTACACACCTACTTGAGTATAAGATTCCAACTAGTCTAGTATAATCTAATTCCTATGGAGTCTAAGTAAGCGTACGTAAGAGGGGGTAAAAAATGGAAAAGATGATGAACAATAGTTGGAGTAAAAAATGGAGAGTACTTAAGAGTCATAATGGGAAGAAGGGTGGAAATTCTCTTGACGACGAGCCTGAAGTGATGGAAAAGACGACGGAATCAGAAGAAGGGTGGAAATTCTCTTGACGACCAGCCGGAAGTGATGGAAAAGACGATGATTGTGTGTTTCGATGCCAGAGAGAAGATTTGGCGGTGAAAGTAAAGGATTGCAAAGACAACTCCAGAATTATGTCAACGCGAAATGGGAAATGATGGAAAAGACGATGATTGTGTGTTTCGACGAGAGAAGATTTGTCGGTGAAAGTAAAGGATTGCAAAGACAACTCAAGAATTATGTCAACGCGAAATGGGAAGAAGGGTGGAAATCGTGTTGAAAATGGCAATGGGGAACTTATTTTGTCATGCCGGACAGAGAAGATTTGTCAGCAAAAGTGAAGGACTGCAAATAATGATGTCAACACGGAATGGGAAGAAGGCTGGAAATGGTCGACAAGAAGGCGGAAGTCGTGGAAGACACGACGATGGTGTTTGAATGGATCAAAATCAACGCGGAAGTGGAAAATGGATGGATTGTCCAACAATGGAAAATTACAAGGCGTAATGGAGAGGTCCACTCAAACAATGGATTGTCCAACAATGGAAAATTACAAGGGATAAGAGAGGTCCACTCAAACAATGGATTGTCCAACAATGGAAAATTACAAGGCATAATGGAGAGGTCCACTCAAACAATGGATTGTCGAAAATTACAAGGCATAATGGAGAGCTCCACTCAAACAATGGATTGTCCAACAATGGAAAATTACAAGGCACAATGGAGAGCTCAACTCTCATAAGGTTATTTCCCTTCTTTCCGCAATAATAGCCATTAGAGTGACTCACATGATGTCACAAGGTTCTTTGCCCCTTCTTTTTGCAATAAGAGCCATTACAGCCACTTAATGGGGGTTTTGATGAGTTTTCATATGCTTTGAGTCTTAATCCATTTGCATTAATTTGTTTGTGATTTATACATTTATCCCTTTGACTTATTAAGCACTCAAATCATTGAATTCATGTAATAGGTTGAGTGAGTAAGTCATCCAACTCACTTATGACGATAGGAGTTGAGTGTAATAATCTTTGGGGGAAAATTAAAAGTCAAGCAAGTATGGAAAAAGAGGAAATTTGAGCAGGAAAATATAGTTCTACAATTAACAAGGAGGGATGAAAACCATAGCTGAGTGTGTGGAAAGAGTGACCATCCATAGTGGGTATTGGATAAAACTTGTTGAATCTAGAAATTATGTTGAGAATGAGATTGTTATGCACGTGAGATATTTTTTGTTGAGAAAATTACCAAGAGAAAGTGAGCTTACTATGTGAGAACTCTTGTTGTTGTTGGATTTCCTGGAGCTCCATAGTAGGGAGATTCTTGGTTGGTCTGTGTTGGAGCCATGGAGGGGATGGAAATTATTTGAGGCACTATGGTGTAGAGAAGGAAATATCATCCCTTGGGTTGTGTAGATTGATGGGGAAGAGACTTGGGTGGTTGGAATTTCTATAGGAGTTGTGTCACTGTTTTTTTTAGTGGATTTTGAGTTGTTACATTGGACTATAGACACCCATAGGATATTGTCTGTCCTTGTGGATTCATAACCCCAGCTTGGGGGTGACTTGTTTCTGAGAGAATTGGAGCAACAAAGTCTATGGTTGGGTGGAACATCCTTTGTATACATCTAGTTGTGTAAATCGTTTTTAAAAGATAAGTGTTTTAATCAYTGTGTTATTTATAGTTTTAATGCAATGATTGAATGTTGCATTTACTCTATATTTTGTATATATGAATGATGTTGTATGTGTTTAATTGTTGATGTGCATATTTAAATCAGTTGTATTCATGAGGCTAATTATTAATGATATTTGCATGAGTGTGTATCTCATGTTGTTAATATTTCCACATTTAAATCGATTGATAGTAAATTTCATAGTAACATGGCTCAGCTAGAATGGTATCAGAATGATAAGTTGGGCATGTTATAGAATCGTATCAGAGAATTTTTTTGTGGTAGCACACCTCAGTGAGTATCTGGGAACATCAAATATTGGTATCAGAGCCTTTGGTTCAACAATGGATTTGTATGGGATGAATACTAGTGTAATTTTGACAAATTCATTGTTGCAGAGCATTAGTCTCTATCAAATTTAGGAAAATTGTAAAATTCAAAGTGAAAATTCCCAAATTCTGGGCGAAATATCCATGTTATTTGGAAATGGAATGTCTAATTGACAATCATTGGGACAAGTTCGACCATGGGAAGTTGTAATGCCCTTCCCATGGCTTCATAGTTAAACTGTGAGTTTGTAATCTAATTGACATTTTGTTTGCATGAAATCYTAATTTATGTTTTTGTTCTAGCAATTAAACAATTAAATTTCAACATCTCAATCAATGTACACAGTTCATGTAGTCACCTAATACATTTTCAATATATATATATATATATATATATATATATCTTTAACTTCCATCTATAGTAAAATGGTAAATTARCAAAAAAAAYACCTYTTGAAGAAGAACTTTGTCCTGACTATTGTTGTYTRTTTTATYTGCTTGAATTTYCTRAYTGCCTAAAAAATGAATCTTTACCTCCCATCYAGCTAGGAACAGAGCCTCTYTGGCTCCCTAGTTCCAATCCCAAAATCCCARCAACCAACCACCTCRTACACAACTAGAATTTCTTCMGACCAAWTTCTTCTCGAACAATTTMTCCTYCCCTTCTCTCTCAAATGATCCCTCCAAATGACCAACTCCCCCTTCCTTATYCCCTATCCACTAAATCCTTCCAACATAAATTCTCTATATACCCTTAATACAATAAAATACTCTTTTCATTTATCGTTGCATTATTTAACCCTTTAAGTAAATAACGATAAAATATAATTAGTTAAATAATCTAATTGACTTAATGAAATTAATGATTTAATGATTTAATTAACTTTAATACATTAATGATTTAAATTAAATTACTTAATTATATTTATCAATTAACCCATTTGGGGCGTTACATACACCCACCCTTCAAGAAACTTCGTCCTGAAGTTATGGTAATTCACAATAAAAGGATAATAATAACATGATTCATACATCTAGATCAGATAAGAAATATCATTAATTTAATACACTCATAAATTACTAGTGTACTTGCTCAAGGCATGTATGCGTAACTGACACATACAAAAACTCGTGCATGAACTAATGAAAATAATTAACACATCTAATACAATTCATGTATGCTTCGAATCCAGTTAACAATGCAATTAACTTTATAATCATAGATGATTTTAGAGGCTAAATTTCACCATTGGGCTAATTTTCCATGGTTTTCCCAAAAAACAATTCACCAAATTCTATTTTTTCTAAAAATGATTCGCCCAAATTCCATAGAATAAAATTATTTTACCTTAAAAATCAACAAAGTTTTATAGAAACTATATAAAATCCTTGAAATTTGAATATTTTTAAACACTATCATCAATCATTTTACATTTTCCATATTAAGGAGCAGTAAGATTAGCCCAGGTTTCTACATTTTAATATAAATTTTCATCCTTAAAATTATCCCTGTTCATAATGAATAAATCGACCATTTACAATATTAGCAAAATCATTCAATTATAATAACTTAGCACAAATCAACATTTACCTAGATAACTGTAATTCAGATAAATTTTTTTTTTTTTTTCGGAACAAGAGAAAATCAAACACTTATGCTATAAGATTAAAACCCCACAGACTATCAACTACTTCTAGTCTTCCTGCCTCCCTAACCTACTTTTATATTACATCCCTATCCTTCCTCTGTTGGACTCTCCTAGAGCATCAACTATATTGACCTAACTCCAGATAGAACCCGCAAGCGGAAGTGTCAACTACCTTGACCTAGCTTCCCCAGTAGGCAACTAGAAGTCATCATCACACGTCTAGGGGAGCATGAACTAAAACCATCCTCCCATGACTCCAGGTTTCAGAGGATACATGGTGGGAAATGTCTCCACCTATCCTGATAGAACTAGGGTCAACACCCTATCATGGACCATATGGTGGCACTATATTTCTAGGATTTTGTCATCGTATATTTAGTTTCAAGCAGTCTCACTACCTGAAAAATATGCACTTTCCCACATATCATAGCAGTGAATTTGAACCAACATAATTTAACATAAAAATATTCATACCATATTGTTTCTTGGTTGATGTTCATGACATCAACCATTTATTACCATCAGCCTTTGGCTATTTGTATGGAATGTCAAAGTAGTATAGGGTGTACCATAGAAAAAGAGTGATGTTTATTAAAAGGTGGTTAACTTTCACACTTAAAAGGGAATAAAATATTTTTTGAATTATATGTATTTTTTATTTTGGTGCTTTAGTAGTCGGAAGAAAGCGTTTTAATATTCTAAATTTAAACCATTTTTTTTCAAGGAAACTTTCACATAGAGAAAATTCTTTAATTACTTCCCTATGATTTATGAATGGTAAACATGGTAAACCGTCATCTTTGATTACAGATTCTAACCTCGAGGGGATTAAAAGATTCGAACTCATGACCTCCCCAACTTTCGGGGAGAGATAAGAGGTATCACATCTCACTCATGACCACTTGAGCTAACGCTCAAGGATAAATTTAAATGAGTTCTTATATGAGAAGAAAAATATTTGATTTTTCAAAATAGTTTTTCCTTGTAATAAAAAGGATTTGATTTAAATGAGTTAGGAGAATTATAAGGGTGAAATTTTATCATTAGGTGAAACTTAACAGGTTGAAATATTAATGGGGTGAATCCGCATGCCTCCGTGAGACATATTTTTTTTTGTAGTATTAATCCCAATAGTTTTTTCTCTAGTATTAATCCCAATCGTACAGAGAAATATTTTCACTAGACTGTAGTTCGAAAAAGGTTTTGGTTGGGAGATGGTTTATTTGATTGAGAAGGAGACACTAATACATATGGGAGAAAAAACCAACGTCGTACTCCGACATTACCAACAATATAGACCATACTTTCATATTTTACTTGCATTTTTTGTATCTAAAAAAAAAAACCCGACATTCGTCGACTATCCGACGAAAGGGACTTTATCGTCAAATATCTGATGGTTGACCAGGTCAATGATATATGTGTTTCCATACCAACGTTTGACGAAGTAAAATTTTTTGTCCATTAAACAACGTCTGTCTAGTCAACAACTGTCCGAAGTTCGACAAAAAAATGATATATAATTAAAAAAAGTTCGAACTATTTTTCTATACTAACGACAACTTGTAGATATTATAGGGGATTTTTTAGGTCAGAATACACAATTTTTTTTATTTTGTTGATTGCGTTACAAAGAGTTAAACTACGGAGGTTGATTTTTGAAGATAATCATCACTGAAATTTTGGTAAGGAAAAATGTCACATAACATTCCTCCAGGAGGACAAGGAGATGTGAGATTTGCATTGGAGGCTTCAGGTGATTGAAAATGTTATTTCCGTTGTAAAATATGTAGGGGCTATAATAGAAGGAGACTTTTAATAAAAATAACTAAAAGACATTGTAGAGAGTATGGACACCTTGAAAAATATAGTTGTACAATTAGCAAGGAGGGATGAAAACCATAGCTGAGTGTGTGGAAAGAGTGGCCATCCATAGTGGGTATTGGATAAAACTTGTTGAATCTAGAAATTATATTGAGAATGAGATTGTTATGCCCATGAGATATTTTTTGTTGAGAAAATTACCAAGAGAAAGTGAGATTACTATGTGAGAACTCTTGTTGTTGTTGGATTTCCTGGAGCTCCCTAGTAGGGAGATTCTTGGCTGGTCTGTGTTGGAGCCTTGGAGGGGATGGAAATTATTTGAGGCACTATGGTGCAGAGAAGGAAATATCATCCCTTGGGTTGTGTAGATTGATGGGGAAGAGACTTGGGTGGTTGGAATTTCTATAGGAGTTGTGTCACTTTTTTTTTTAGTGGATTTTGAGTTGTTACATTGGACTATAGACACCCATAGGATATTGTCTGTCCTTGTGGATTCATAACCCTAGCTCGGGGGTGACTTGTTTATGAGAGAATTGGAGCAACAAAGTCTATGGTTGGGTGGAACATCCTTTGTATACATCTAGTTGTGTAAATCGTTTTTAAAAGATAAGTGTTTTAATCACTGTGTTATTTATAGTTTTAATGCAATGATTGAATGTTGCATTTAC
>SNQJ01S0042029.1:42622-64246 GCA_010110895.2 Picea sitchensis
CTGATCTCCCTAGATCCACCTAGATCTAGAACAAAATGGGACAGGACATGGCGCTTTCCCTAAGCTTTAATCATTGGATTTACTATTAGATAAGAGATGAATGATATACCTTTGAATATCACTTCCTTATGTCTGTGTCATCCCTGCTTCGCTCTGGTGATCTTGTGCTATTAATTCTACAATGAAACACAAACCAATCAAAGTGAAAGCAACAATAGTATGTTCAATGAAAACTTATACATGTTATCAAGGAGTCATGTAATAAAATGAGAATGATTTTATGGGAAAGAAACATGCCACTGTATTATATTAAGTAAAAGTGGAAGATACGACCAAACAACCTTGATGTTGCTAGGTTCCATTTCGGTGGCCCTTTGCTCCAACACACACACTTGCTCCAAACTTGCATGAATAGGATCCACAATCACTTGATGGGAAAATGAAGACCTCAAGCATCAATTGAGATAGAATCCCTCACACAATTCTCACCCTTTTCCTTCATCAATTCCTTGCTTTCTTTCTTGCTTAACCTTTTCCATGAGAAACCCACCATTATATAGGAGAAGGAGATATGGTTTAAAGAGATTAGGATGATCCCACAAAATCAGAGAAGCGAGTGGGATCCCAACCATACATATGCCACCTCATATTCTAGAAGATTACCTTCTAGAACCTTCGTGAACTTCATCCTTTCCTTAGTCTTTAAACGCTGCCGCACCCTGTCTATATGTCGGCCCGCATAAACTCCGCAAGCTAGGTTTGGGACAACCTGCATAAATTAGGAATTTTCACACTGCGTCTTATGTCTAGCCTGCGACGTCCTTCTAAAAAAAAGTTTTGTAGAAGAGGAATCAAGTCACTTTTCTCATGAGGAAAGGTCCTTTTGGAAGCCTGAACACATGCTGTAGAAACATCACCAGGGTGACTAAAATAATGTGTAACAGAATGCCCCCCAAAGTATGAGGCTGGAACTTGTGACAGCGGAAATACTTTGTAGAATATGTGTGTGTGTCGGAAACAAGGAGCACACCAATCGGAAACCTACAAACAACCAAGCATCTGCGCAATATTATACCATTTCTGAGGTAGGCATTCCCATGCTCAGACTACAAGTGATTTGAATCATAAATGTCAGTCATGGCCACCAATCATACACTGTGGATCCATGTCACCAAAATTTCAGATAGCCACTAGGAATACACTGTGGATCTATGCTCTAGAAAACTAAAATTCAGACATAGCCACGAGACATACAAAGTGGATCTATGTGTCAATACAAATACTCCTTCACAACTTGGATTGAAACAATGAGATCTAGGGTCTTCAATCCCGTTGTCTCTGAGTACGAATCTAGCCATGTGATTACAGGTGCTAAAGTCAAACATGGTAGAAACCACTTGATTACCGATCATTGATGAAAATCATTAACAAGTGTGAGGGAAATCACCATTGATGTCAATGACTCCCAAGGTACCTTAGTACAATCCAATGAATGTGAATAAATGAGCTGAAGTCGAGCACTCGCTAGAATATCTCAATCAGGGGTCAATGATGTGAACCCACTATCGAAAGTGAAGAAAATTGCCATTGAGGCATGCAAGTTTTAAGGTACTAATTGATTTCTAAGGATTGTTCCCGGATAATGAGTTGAAGTCAACAGGAAAAGACTCATCACAGGAGGGCATTGATGTATCCCACATCAATGACACAAAATAAGTAACAGATTTAAGGTAGATCAAAGTGTGAATACGATTCGAAACTGACACAGGGAACAATGAATGACATGGTAGGAATTGATAACTGCAGATGGTCGACTCGATAGAAGGCTTATGTAAGGTTGGACTTCTCTTGAACATATGAATGACATGATAATGGTTTTGGCAGCAATGACCCAAGATATGAACTTGAGAAAGGTCAAACGAGAGACAAATGGATTTCCCAACCTGGATTCAATGCTAAAGGGGGTGTCATGTTCAAGAGTGACTATTACTACCACTAACACAAATACAAAGACACATTTCTTTCCCAAAATTTACCCCACCATTTCTGGCGAGTACCTCTTTATTTTTACGCAAGCTTGAGGAGGATAACATATGCTTGTTGATGTAATCTCATCCTTCAGACAAGTCCCTCGGAGTATATTTAACGAATCCTAAGAAGGAGTGGTTCGGTCCCATATGGGTCTTTCGATGTTTCTTTAACGAGTCCAAAGAGAGGAAACTCATGGGTTTTTCATGTTTAGAGAGTCTGAAAAACACTTAAAGAGAATTCTCTCAGTTCCTTTTTCATAAATTAGTTCGATGAGACCGAAAAAGTGATAACCTACCACCCATCGAATGTTTTCTTCAAATACTTTTACGAGCGTTAAAAGAAAAAGGTCGCTCGATAATCTTTTCGTTTTTACAGAGCGTGAAAAGAGCTTAAAGGATACTCCGTAAGTTTCGTTTTTCGTTTTACCATGACAAGTAAAAAAAGAAGACAAAAGTATACTCAGTTGTGTTCTCATTGATTTACGAGCGCAAGAACGAAAAAAGACTGAGCTCGAGGTTTTTCCTGAAAAACCTAAAAAGTATTTGTACATGTGACAAACGTAAAAAAAACTTGAGAAAAGTATCTATATTCCATCGTTTAGGCTCCTATATCCTTCATCTGTGAAAGAATTACAACACTAGCAATGCCATTAGAACATTAGGTTTTAGGTAAAATGAAAAGTAATATAAAGTATCAATAAAAAAGTAAAGAGTGAATAAATATAGGTAAAAATTCTTTTTTACCATTCCATTGTCATTTTACCCAAAACTTGACCAAAAACACTCATTTCTCCTCAAACTTCCTCTGTCGACTACGGGAGGCACGAGCAACCATTCGATGAACAAATTTCACTAAAAAGGTAATCTTCTTGTCCTCTTTCTTTTCCATCGATTCATTTTTATTTTTACTCGTTCAAAATAGTTTTTTGAGTCGGATTTTAGGCCGGTGGGTGCACATAGGGGTCGTCGCAGGTGGCATATATCGGGCCCTGCAGAAACCATAGGTTTCCATAGGCAGCCTTCGGTTCACCTACGGAGGTTCCACACTGCATATAAAACATCACTTGCGGCGAGCAAAACTCAAAATTTCTTATGTGTATTTAACCAATAAAAAAATTCCAATGAGGTAAAATAAAGATGCTAACTTTCTCCTTATGGCTCCAATGCAGGTTTTGACCATCAAAATGTTGGAGTGGAGGGAGAGAGAACACGAGGATGACAATTTCATCGCTGGGAATGAACCAGACACAGTTAATGCCCTCCGACAGTGCGGGATCCTGAAGTTCTTCAAGATCCAGGGCATGAGGGCCCAACTGAGTTTGCTTGAGTATTTGGTCCACATGTGGGATGTGGATCAACATGTATTCCATGTGGGAGCCCACATACTCTCTCTAGATATCAAGGATATCTATTTTTTGACGGGATTATCACGCCGTGGATCCCATGTGACATTGACAGGCGACAGAGGTGGCGGTCTACCGATGAGTGAGTATGTTCATCGGTATTGTGATCCTAAGGTGGAGAGACGTAAGGTTAAGGTTGCCATTAGGGGTGTCCAGGATTTACCTCTACGGACTATCCTGTTCACTATATCACGTATGGCGGGGAGTGCATCTCCTCACATGGCCCTCCAGAGTTACTTTCAGTATGTAGTGGAGTGCATGGAGCCCTGGGTATTTAATTGGTGTGACAGGGTTCTTCGTAGTATGAAGAAACAATTGACAAAGTGTAGGAAAGGTGAACTGAAAAAATTTGCGTACAGATCCATTTTAGTGTCCTTCCTGGAGAGGGTTCCACACTTGCGTTTACAGGTAGAGTGGGGAATACTAGCCCCACAAGATCCAAGAATGAAGAGGTGGTGTGACCCCATGGCTCGGCATGTGGCCAACCCCATCGTCAAATATAATGACGTGTTTTTTGATTGGTTGAGGCCTCAACTACTGATGGTAGATGACTATGCGTATGATGGCTTAGATTTTAGAGCTGACCCAGACTTGGTTCTGCCTGAAGGTTCTCAATGGGGAAACTTCTGTAAGAAGCACATTTTTGTTTTTATAATGTTTTTATAAATTTTTGAAATATGAAATGTGTTTTATGTTTTTAATCTGAGGAATAATAAAAAAACTCTTAGATAATGTAGATGTAGGACCACACCGGCCTCCAGGTACATCTCCCATCTAGAGACGAGGGGAGGTAGTCGAGGTAGTAGGGTTGGCTGTCACTGATTATGAGGCGATTGCACAGAACCTGGAGGGGTTGACAGCAGATGTCCCAAATATCTCTATCGATGAGATCCCGAGACGTTATCAACGCCATACTGTGGGCGTATCTAGTTCTCTTAGTCGACTACTCCATAGGGTAGCATGGGAAGTCTTGTGTTATCATGAGCAACATACTTGATGCTATTTTGTATATGAAGCTAGTGTGCTTCACATTTTGATATTTAGGTCTTCGGACGAAAAACACTTTTTGTAAAAACTTTTATCGTTATATATACATGAGTCTTCTACCGACTTACTTTCTTTATATACAAAATGTGATTGATTTATAAATGTCTCAAATGTCTGTCTAACACATAATTAGATAATGCATTTGTTAATGTATTTAGACATCTAGGAATGTGTTGATATTCAATATAATCAAAATAACGTTCCAAGAGGCGAATTTGTAAATATACCC
Source organism: Picea sitchensis (assembly GCA_010110895.2). Taxonomy (NCBI): domain Eukaryota; kingdom Viridiplantae; phylum Streptophyta; class Pinopsida; order Pinales; family Pinaceae; genus Picea; species Picea sitchensis. The sequence continues at coordinate 47,332 of SNQJ01S0042029.1, forward strand.
TTAATAAAGTAGGGCTTCGGATAGCATAGATATTACTCAATTGTAGTACTACTAACTATGAATCAAGTCGTACAACAAGATGACGGATTCCAAGTGAAACAACGTCGGTCAATAATTCGATGACTGCACTGTATTCCACGATATTGTTAGCTGCACGACTGAGGCAAACACCATGTAGACTGATTAATTCCTTTGTATGTGCGTAGATGGCCCAAGCAGTAGATGCTAGGTTTTGAGTACTACGACTAGCGCCATCGGTGAAGCCAATGTAGGGTAGCGAAGACACTGACATCTAGAAACCAAGCAAAAAAAAAAAACACAAAAGTAACACACAAGAGTATGATACAGTAAAAATACAAGTACTTATGCAAAGACAACCTAAGCATAGTACTTCTTCAAGTAAAGCCCATTTCGGGGCTCAATAAAAGGAATTCCATCATAATCCACTAACTCATAAGCTCCCTTCTCCAACACTCGTTTGACAATATAAGGGCCTCAGCACATAGCATCGAATTTTTCGGCCCCTAGTAGATCACAGTCTTGTTCGTAGAGGAGAAATAGATCACCCTCAGAGGAAACATGTGGCTTAACATGCTTGTCGTATTGGGCTTTCACACATTTTTTTCTGAGCTTCAATAACTAGGGCGGCATCACGACGAGTTTCATCTAATTGCATCAGGTACAATAGACGTTCCTCTTCAGCAGAGGTGTTGGGGAGAAGTTCAACAACTAGCTTCAAAGATGGTATCTCACATTCAATCGGTAGGACAAATTCAATACCATACACTAGTTGGAAAGGTTTGATAGGCCCATAATGTTGAAAACAACATCGTGTGCCAACTTGTCTTGTGAATTCCTATTATCTTTCAAAGCATAGTAATAAGAACTTTGTTGCTTCAACCTGGCCATTGGCCTATGGGTAATAGGGGGTTGAGTTTTCATGTCAAAAAACCAACTTTTCAGTAAGCCCGGACATCATGAAATTTAAAAAATGGCTATCGTGATTAGTAACGATAGCTTGCGGGATTCCAAATCGAGTGATGATATGATTGAATATGAAAAGTGCTACAATTTTTCTGGTGTTATCAAATGTAGGCATCGCCTCGGCCCACTTAATGAAATAATCCACAACTACAATGATGTATCCATGCCCCCCGACCAAGTGAGGGTTACATGTCATGAAGTCAATGCCCCATTTCGCGAAAGGACCAATGGAAACTACATGGTGTAAAGGAGAAGGATGTGATCTTATCTTGTTATTATATGTTTGACAAGCATGGCATTCCTGAACGATAGTAATACAGTCTTTAAACAAAGAAGACCAGAAGTACCCTGCGCGTAAGATATTTTGGGTAGTGGCATACCCAAACATATGACCGCCACATGCTCCAGAGTGGCAGTCATTCAAAGCTTTCTCAGCCTCATCGTAGGTGAGATATCGTCGAAAAATAGAGTCAACACCACGGCGATAAAGAGTGTCACCGTGAATTATGTATTGATAGTCTTGATACCGTATACGACGATGGTCTGTACTAGAAAGGTCAGGCTGAAAAGTTTGAGTTTGGAGATAAATGATAATATCTCCGTACCAAACGTCATTAGAACTGATTAGAAAAAGGGATTCATTAGGTAAATAATCCTCTACCACATTTGTTGTCTTAGTTATGGGAAGGTCACATATCAGTTTAGCAAATACCAAATATTTCTTAGACTTAGCGCATTCAAACTCTAAGTCGAACTCCTGGAGAATCACTATCCATTTGGAGTACTTTCCCCCTAGAAATTGGCATGTAAGAATATGTTGCATAGGGTTGCAATCAGAAATAATAGTGGTCTTGCGTAATAGGATATAATGAACAAAACATTGGACAACTTGAACAACTGCCAAGGCCAGTTTCTCCACATGTAGGTATTTGGCTTTGGTGGTCATGAGACTCTGACTCAAATAGTAAATTACATGTTCATCGTGCGAATCATCTTCTTGGACTAAAACCATGGCAATGGTAGAGTTCGAAGCGGTGAGGTAGAGGAAAAAGTCTCAACTATAATTGGGTGGGAAAAGCAGTGGTGTATGGGTTAAGGAAAGTTTTAAAGATTCAAAGGATTTATTGGCGGTATCATCCCATACAAACTCATAACCTTTCTTCAACAGTCAAGTAAAACCCTGTGTTAACTCGGCGTAATTGGGAATGAATCGACACAAAAAAAATTCCGTCCCTTGCAAACTTTGAAGCTGGCGCAGTGTGGAAGGAGGAGGTAGATTAAGGATAGCCTCAACCTTTAAAGGGTATACCCTAATTCCATGCAATGACACAATAAAACCCAGAAGTCGGCCAGACTCCACACAAAAAACACATTTGTGTGGGTTTAAACGTATACGATAGTAACGACAGCAAAGGAAAATGGCTCGAAGATGGGCCGAGTGATCTTGGCGACGCATGGAATGCATCGGGAGATAATCAAGATACGACTGTATGATGTGCTTGATATCATGAAAAGCATAAGACATGGTGCATTGAAAAGTCACACCAGCGTTCTTCAAACCGAAAGGCAGTTTCCGGTAGGAAAAAGTACCCCAAGGATAAATGAAAGCAGTCTTATGTTGATCCACGAGCAAAATATTAATCTGATTATAGCCAGAGAAACCGTTCATTAAAGAGAAGATTTCGCTCCTGGAACAATCGTCGACGATCTGGTCAATGAAGGGGGTTGGATAATTGTCTTTAGGACAAGATTTATTGATATCCCTATAATCAACACATACACGGATCATGCCTTGTTTCTTATTGACTGGAACTAGATTGGATACCCAATCGGTTAAAGCCACAGGATAGATAAAGTCGGCCTTAAGAAGTTTTTCAACTTTGATCTTGATAGAAGCTACTTTATGAGGGTGGACTGGGTGAATTCTCTACCGAATAGGTTTAGCATCTAGGTAGGTATTAATTTCATGCACAACGATATCGAGGTCAATACCCAACATGTCTTTGTAGCTCCAAGTGACAACACCACGAAATTCTTGAAAAATGGCTTTATAAGTGACGACTTCATCAGTGGAACATGAGGCTCCGATGTGAACATTTTCGATGACTCCAGGTTTAATGGATATGTCAAGAGGAACGGTGGGTGAGATATTACTCAGGTTCCCTTCATATAACACATCGTGGGATGACTCGGGAATAGAAGAAATGAAAACAATTTTTGACGGAGTCGAAATCCGTTGGCAACTCTCTATGGTGTGTTGTTCTAGGAAGAGAATGGAACAATGATGTCCATCGTCCCATGGGGTGTCTTCCATGGACATAACTGACATGGTCATCTCATCCGTAGGAAAGATGACGTGAAATAGATCGAGAGATGAATCACAAAGAGAGGGAGTGGAAGGGGTTGTCGATTGAAGTTCTTGATAGGCGGATTCAACCGGACCTAAGGGAATTTTTTCACCATAACAAATATAATCACCGGGGTTAGGTACTATCCACGGGTCATGAGATGTAGGGGTTTCACAAACAGAGGTGGAAATCATGTTGATTGAGGTGACAAAATGAGGTGGAATATCGAGTGGTGGGATTGGGAATGTGCCCATCAAAGTTGAATCTTTTAGAAGACCCACACCGACATTATTGTACCCAGGAGGTGTTTTCGAGATAAAGGGTCTATTGCTAGTACGGGAATCAGAATTGAAAAAGGCCAGCTGGTCAACTGTAACTAATTTTCCTTGATGTGGGTAATGTAACACATGGAAAAGGGTAGACACAACTGCACACATGGAATCAATCCAGCTACGACCAAGTAAGAGGTTATAATCAAGAGGCGCATCAAAGACCTCAACTTCGGCATTGACCGATTTGCCTTCCAACGTAATAGACAACGAGGGATGAAAACCATAGGGTTTAAAACCAGAACCATTGAAAGCCTTAAGTGTATTATGTGATTCGGTGAGGGGAGGAGATCCAATGGATTTCCAACAATTAACTGACATAATGCACGTCGAGGCACCCTCGTCAATAACGGTTCTACATATATTCTTGTTCTCTACGACAACTTGTATCTGAAACGCTAACTGAGGTGGTAGCCTTGGAATGTGATCTTCCAAGTCAAAGATTATCAAATTCGTATCTGTGGGATCAATTCTACCAATGGCCTTTAACAGTGTCATCCGTTGAGTGGGACAGCTTTGAAGGACTTTGAGAGCTAACATTGCAGAGGGTTCTTGCACAAGGTCTTCTACAATGCTGTAGTTTTGAGCAACACACACATGAGGATTAAAGGCAGACTTTCGAACAACGCCCTTTGGAGAAGGTTGGAGAAATGTATCGAGACCCGGTCATTTGAGATGAAGAGGAATGTTGGGAGGTGAAGTTGAGGGAGGCGGTTGAACCAACAAAGGTGGTATATCATCAACTTTCTCCTTTGAAGGAGATTAATCTTTAGCCCGAGTCGTGATTTCAATGTCGTTCTTTTTTTAATCACCAGTACACATAAGGACATACAAAGTGGTGGAAGGAGAGGGTTGGTCATGAATGACCAATTGGGCCTATTGTTGAGAAGGGAAAGGTTGTGACAAAATGACAAGTGTGGGAGGCTTCCCGGTCCCTTGAAGGAACTTAGTGACCTCAGCACGTCTTGGACAATCTTTTGTGTAGTGATCTTCACCACAGATAAGGTAAGGATATCGACGTTTACGCTTATCCTTATCATCAGTAGGTTTCATTTTGGCTTTTGCAGATTGTGGATTATTATTTATATCCTCATTCTTACCCTTTCCTTTTTTAGATTTACTTTTTGTTGCCAGGGGCGGATTGAACGGAGTTAACCTCAGAATTTTTGCTGGTGGAAGGAGTAGGAGTCGGAGCACCTTGAACATTAGAAGCAGTAGATTTGGGATTGGTGTGAGTGGCCAACATGGATTTAGCGTTAGGGTGGAAGGTGATAATCACACCATCGGAAGCATGAAAAGTTGCTTGGGTTGTTGAGGTAGCGGTGGTAGAAGGGCGAGGAGCATCAGGGAGCAAGTCGTAAAGAGTGCCCATTTGTGAATAAACGCGATCTAGGTACTGAGCGTGACTAATCGTCTGCTCTTCAGTGACAACTCCACCCATGGAAATATCATGAGAGATTTTATTGACGAATGATTTGGTGAACCATTCAGCCAATAACTAATCAGGAAGTTTGAGTGTTATCAAGCGTCTTCTGCGTCTCCACTCGTGGATGTGATCAGAAATGTGAGTGGCAGAGGATTGCTTAAAGGAACTTAAAATCTCGTTTCCTATCTCATAGCGGATGGACAATTGGTAATGTGTGATAAAAGCCATGGCAAGGGTGTTGAAGTCGTTAAATAAACATTGCAGTAATTCTATGTACCACTTTGCGGCCAAACCCGTGAGAGTTCGTTGAAAGAGTCGTAATCGAATGGAGTCATCCATCAAAGAGTTGGATGAACACCAAAGGTGGAAATTCATAACATGATTGTTTGGGTCTTCTCCCGGTTTACTGTCAAATTTGGGAATGTCGGACGGTAACTTGACTGGTATAAAGGGACAATGGGGAGAATGTAAGATAGGATCATTCAAGATTCTAGACAAGTCGGGTAAATCCAAAGTGTCTAAAAAAGGGAGCTATCTATTCACATGAGGATACTGGTGACTTTGGGGAGGAAGTCCTGTCAGTATACCAGTAGGACCGTAAGAAGTTTGCATATGAATCGAAGGTCCTGATAGATTCAGACGTGGATGTGGAGGAATATAATCCATAGGGTTGGTTTGGTTGGAAATATTTCCTTGAAAAGGGTCACTAGAGTGAACATGTGGACCCCAAGTAGGATTCAAAAAAACTGGATATGGATGGTCCGAGTGAGGGGGTATAAAAGGATTTCTTTGAGGCTGTTGCCCCCTAGATGATTGTGGATTTCCTTGGGAAAGAAGGTTCCATAGGTGGGCTAGTGATCCAGATGTGTTCTTCCCATACAATGGGTTGTAGAGTCCAACCTGAGGTTGTCCTCCAAGTGGAGGTTTCCCCCCAACGTGTTGTGGTGCCCCGGTCTAAGGTTGACCCCCAAATTGAGGTTGCCCCCTAGCGTGAGATCGTATGCCAACGAGAATCTGGTAACCATAACTGAATGGATGTTGGGTGCTTCCAATTGGATTGGAGCCACTAGGGCCAGATCCCCCAAGAAAAGGTGGATAATACCCTCTAAAGAGGACCTGGGAAGGTGTAGGAACAAAAACGGTAGCAACATTGTACCCAGGTGGGACAAAAAGTCCAAAAACTCTGGATGGAGCCTAGGTAGGGGTGGCGATGGAAGGATTAAAAGCATGATACCCAGGCGGAAGTGACGGGATAGGTCTAGACGAAAGTGGTGTGCCAATGGGAGCTTGTTTAACCACCACATTCCTGGTAGGAATGGTCGTAGCGCGCGGGACCATAGTAGAATGGGCCATTTGGAGAGAAAAATTAGAGCTAGGACCAACTGACCGTGTGTCTGGAACGACGGTGATATTGATAGTTGTACCAACAAAATGGTTTAAAGGTATCTTGTAGGTCACAGACGTTTTGCGCAGTTGTGAGACGACAGGTGAATCAGGACTTGGCCCCAAGTTTTCGTAAAGGTCCTGCACTGTGCGAGGCAGGTTTCCAAATATGTCACTAGACATAAGAGGGTTCTCGACTCCAGGGCCTRTATGAGGTCCAGTCGGTATTCCAGAAGTTTCAACAACRWGTTCTCTTGATGAATTCATCCAGAGAATACATCTCTCGTATCCAGAATATGGTAACGGAGTGGGAGGAAGTTAGAAAGCCTCTAGAGAATCATAAATAATACAGAAATCTTCTAAAGTGTTGGAAMTTTCCGCTTGTGATGTTACATTGTCCTACACTTCTCTCTGCTCAGGAGAGCCCTTCGGTGAGTTAGGAGGCGAAGGGTGGTAACCTTCCATATTTTTCGGGGGGTAGCCCTTGCATCCTACGTGAATGGCGTGGAGGGTCAATATTGGTCAAACCATAAATTTTACGAAAAAAACCTATGGCCAACTACGTAAACAAACAACACTCGCTAATAGAATCTAGAAATCAGACCAAGCAAACAAACCTTATTATTTCGAAGTCACTAGTTAGTGATGAAATCCAACGTCGTGAAGTCAAGATAATAAGGGGCTAGGATAGAGCGGGTGGAAAAGTTACGTTGATGACCTTCTTAACGGACTTACACCCTGGTGCAAACTCCCACACATAATCGTGGGTATACCCTCCAAGGAGCCCGAGTGAGTCTGGCCAATGTCGATTCCAGGTACTGTGAAGACTTGCCCCTCCACAGTCACCTCATGTAAGACCCTAAAAAAATAGGCTATTAAGGTTACCAAGAACAATAGTGATGCCTGTGAAAATAGTCGAAAGTCTGATCCACACGCAAGGGCAAGTTATCTAGCCCGAAATCAACTCGAAAGGATTCCACTCATCGTTGTGGATATACCTTCAAGTGACCCACATAATACACGCAATCTCTACACCAAGACCAACAAAGCAGGGTGAGTAACTCTGCCAGTCTCAATGCGACCTCAGGTTTGACCCTTGTGTGAGAAGGGCTTCCCAGGACAAAATGTTGCAAATGGATTTCAACACTCCCTATCACAATATGCTACAATGTGTATTATGCTTTGGAGAGTGTGGCTCACAACCTATTCCAAAGTGATAGCCTAGCTAATGTTTGTGTATAAGAGCCCTAGAAAATAAAAGTTACTCATTAAATTTTAAAATTACGTAGTGTTTTAGAGGTTGTTGTTTACTCAAGAGGGAGAATGGAGATGAAACTAATGTTGTATGAGACTTTGACCCAGTAATATGCAAAAGAGATGAATGATGCACTGTTTCAGTTCAATTAACTCTAATTACAGAAGGGAGAACATATTTCTTCAGAAACACAAAGCTATGAAATATAATTTCTTTTCTTGAATGAATATAATTCCAAACAATCATAAGCAATGAAATTTCCTAATTTGTTCTCTTGTAAAAAAAAAATTGAATGCAAAAAAGTTTCTTATAAATGATTACTAAAAATAATAGATGGCTCTAATTCTTCCTTTCCAAAACCAAGTTAGGGGTATAATAAAGAAAGGGAAAGTAATCAAAGAAAATAGATACACTCAACAAAATACCCAAATCAAACTTTCAATGAAGATAAAAATAAAGATGAAAAGAAAGAGTTTTACCCAATGCAAACAAAAGTGTCTTTCAAATCAACAAGCAATCCAAAAAATGCAAAATAATCCAAAACTTTGAATCAAATCAAAGACTTTTAATCAATCAAGCACTCATAATAGAATTCAGAAATTATATCCTTGTTTGACAAAAATCGAGAAGAAAAAACTTATAGAAAGATAAAGAAGGGTTTTCAATCCCTGAAAACCACTCAACAACAAGTCTTAAACTCAGAAAATAATCAATTATTGGCAGCAAAAATTCTTCCCAGGTGATCAAAGCAAAATTGGGTGTCATAAGACAAAAAGTCTTAATCCAAAAATTCTACAGGAGACATTGCAACCCAGCAGTAAGGTACAGTGCGACGATTTGAGGTTTCCGCGGGCTAGATATGGGTAGGGTGCGAAGATTATACATTGTTATAAATAGTCAGGGTGTGGCAATCTAAGGTTTCTACGAGCTGCATATGGGATATAGTGCGGAAATTCCTGTAAACAAAGGAAAATTGGAAAAAGGGCAAAGAGTCTAAATGAACTTTCGGATCCAGAGAGTCTGGATGGATCCCTCGCAGACTCAGAGACTGGATTAAAATGAAAAGAGGTGGGCTAAAGGAAAATGGACAACAAAAAACCACAAATAGGTTGTATCCCCAGCGGAGTCGCCAATTTTTTTGTTGGATAAATCGATGAATACAAACATAAACTGATCTCCCTAGATCCACCTAGATCTAGAAAAAAATGAGACAGGACATGGCGCTTTCCCTAAGATTTAATAATTGGATTTACTATTATATAAGAGATTAATGACATACCTTTGAATATCGCTTCCTTATGTCTTTTTTTTCCCTGCTTCGCTCCGGTGCTCTTGTGCTATTGATCCTGCAATGAAACACAAACCAACCAAAGTGAAAGCAACAATAGYATGTTCAATGAAAACTTATASATGTGATCAAGGAGTCATGTAATAAAATGAGAATGATTTTATGGGAAAGAAACATGCCACTGTATTATATTAAGTAAAAGTGGAAGATACAACCAAACAACCTTGATGTTGCTAGGTTCCCTTTCGGTGGCCCTTTGCTCCAACACACACACTTTCTCCAAACTTGCATGAATAGGATCCACAATAACTTGATGGGCAACTGAAGACCTCAAGCATCAATTGAGATAGAATCCCTCACACAATTCTCAGCCTATTCCTTCATCAATTCCTTGCTTGCTTTCTTTCTTAACCTTTTCCATGAGAAACCCAACATTATATAGAAGAAGGAGATATGGTTTAAAGATATTAGGATGATCCCACCAAATTAGAGAATCGAGTAGGATCCCAACCATACAGATTCCACCTCATATTATAGAATATTCCCTTCTAGAACCTTTGTTAACTTCGTTCTTTCATTAGTCTTCAAATGCCACCGCACCCTGTCTATAGAGCAGCCTGTGGAAACTCTGCAAGCCAGGTTTAGGACAACCTGTGGAAATCAAGCATTTTCTCACTGTGTCTTATGTCTAGCCTGCGACGTCCTTCTAAAAACAAGTTTTGTAGAAGAGGAATCAAGTCACTTTTCTCATGAGGAAAGGTCCTTTTGGAAGCCTGAACACATGCTGTAGAAACATCACTAGGGTGACTAAAATAATTTGTAACAAATGCTAACACACTTCGAATTGAAACAATCTTAACGACTGGTGAAAAAATCTCATGAAATTCAATACCTTCTTTATGATAATATCCTTTCGCAACTAGCCTTGTTTTGTAACTTTCCACCTTATCATCAACACCCTTCTTTAGCTTCTAGACCCACTTGCAACTTACAATTTTCCTGTCTCTTGGAATTTCTACTAAGTCCCGTGTGGAGTTCCTCTCTAATTCCTTCATTTCATCCTTCATTGATTCTTTCCATTTATCACTGTTAGAATCCTCCACAACGTCCTGATAGCATGAAGGTTCATCATCATTAGTACTCAAATAAACTGCCGAAACAAAATCATCATACCTTCTTGGAGGATTTCTGACCCGCGTAGATCTCCTTAGGGAAGTTTGTGGCTCATCCACATTCTGTTGATTGTTATCATCAACCATGTCTTCCTCTAGAAACTCTTCATGAACATCTTCAGAAACATGTTCATGATCACTTTCATCTATATTTGAACTAGTTTCAAACTAAATCTGTTGATACTTAGGTACTTCTTCGTGTTCCATTTGAACATCTACATATGATTTGATGAGAGATGATTCATCAAATATTACATCTCTGTTAATGGTGATCTTGTGGGCAGTAGGATCCCACAACCTGTACCCATTAATACCATCACCATATCCAACAAAGATAATCCTTTTTTATTTTATTTTGGATCTAATTTAGAATGCTGATGTTTCAGAATTAGAGCATAGGCTTCACAACCAAAAACTTTAAGTTTAGAATAATTACAAGGGTGACCTTTCCATACCTCTTCAGGAATCTTCCACTCTATTTTTGTTGATGGTGACCGATTCACCAGATAACAAGTTGTAGTTACTGCTTCTACCCATAGTTCCTACTGCAAGTTGGCATTACTTAGCATACTCCTTTCTCTTTCTAGAAGAGTTATCTTCATGCGTTCAACAACTCCATTCTACTGAGGAGTATAGGCATTGGTTTTATGCCTATCAATCCCAAAATCCTTGCAATAGTTCTCAGATTCCATTGACGTAAATTCACCACCATTATCAATTCTTAAACATTTAATGGACCTACYAGTGCTCTTTTCCACTAAATCTCTAAACTGCTTGAAAACTATAAATACATCAGCTTTACTCTTTAACATAGAGATCCACACCTTCCTAGAGAAATCATCTATAAAAGTAATAAAATATGATGATCCTTCATACGAAAAATTAGGGGATGGTCCCCAAACATCAGAATGAATATAATCTAGGATTCCTTCACTGGTGTGTCTTCCAGTTTTAAATCTCTGCCTATTCTATTTTCCATAAATACAGTGCTTGCAGAAACCTAACTTTAAAGACTTTAGACTAGGAAGTAACTTGCGATCAGTTAATACCTTTAATCCTTGTCCGCTCATATGTACCAATCGTTGATGCCATAGTCGAACAAAATCACTATCGTTCTCATATACTGTTGTCGCATGATCTGACTCATTTCTTCCTTCTAACAGAAACAGGTTACCAACCTTCTTCGCTTTCATAACCAGTAGGATTCCTTTGTAGACCTTCATAACTCCACCTTGAAAAATACTCTTATATCCTCTAGTGTCTAAGACTCCCAAAGAAATTAGGTTCTTCCTAATCTCACGTACATGTCTCACATCAGTTAGTATTTTAACAGTTTCATCAAACATATTAATTCGAATGCTACCAATTCCCACAACTTTACACTAGATATCATTTCCCATGTAAACTATTCCATCATCTATAGAATGGTAAGTAACAAACCAATGTCTATGAATACACTTGTGATTTGAAGCATAAGAATCTAATAACCACTATTGATCATGATGTGAATCAATACTAAGTGATAAAACTTCATCAGTCATACCTGAACCTGTTGTTGAACCTATTTCAGTTGCATTCACTTCCTTCATTTCTTTTGGAGGGTCGTCTTTGGAGGCTTGCTGTCGCTTCCAACAGTCCTTCTTCAGGTGTCCCTATTTTCCACAAAACCAACACTTAAGATTTCTCTTTTTTCCCTTCGAATTTGACCGAGAGAAACCTCTCTGACCCCATCCTCTTTCTTTAGGACTTCCTCTGACCATCATCACCTTAGATGTAGAGGTTTCTGAATTGGTTTTCTTCCTTGTTTCCTCAGATAGTAGTGCTCCAACAATAACATCAAACTCAATATTTTTTGTTGTGCTGAAACTAATAGAGGTAACAAAGTGATCCCATGACGCAGGCAAAGAACACAATAATGTAATTTCCTTGTCTTCATAATCGAATTTTACTCCCATGTTGGTCAACTGAACTAAGAGAGTATTAAAAATATTTGAATGATCAGTTATTTGTGTACCTTCATTCATGCACAAACTGTACAATTTCCTTTTCAAGAAGATCCTGTTCGTCAAGGATTTCGTCATATATATGCTTTCCAGCTTCGTCCACAAACTGGCTGCAGTCTTATCCGCAACAATGTTGAACAAAACATCATCGTCCAAACACAGGCATATGGCACTCAATGCTCTCGCATAGATCTCATCCCAGTCTTCATCTGTTATGGTCGCGGGTTGCTTTGCTTTTCCCAAAATCACCTTCACCACGCCTTGTTGTACAAGCAAATCGTGCATTTTAACCTTCCAGATATCAAAATTATTTTTTCCATTGAACTTCTCGATTTCAAACTTAGTACTTTGAGTTTTCTCCATTTCAATAGATCGACGTGCCTTTCGACAACACAGGGTCTTGTCGGTCTTCGCGGATTTATACAGAAGTGTACCACTTCGTCTCTCCTTCTAATAAAAAAATTAGACTGCCTCCTCTACCATAAAATAGACCACGACCTTGTTGCCCCTCTGAGCAGCAATGGATCATGTCGATCTCACCTTCGCTTTGTTGGAAATCACAGCAAGAAATTATAGTCGACGCTCCCTTCCCTTAAGACTTCTATTACTTTACTGTTGCGGTTCGTGTCATCTCGATCATCATCTTAGGATTCTGCATGAGAAGAGATGATAAACATCTTTCTAATGTGACATCGTATTTTATTAAAAAATTTGTTGATTTCCACGTCTAGTGACCAAGATCCGATGTTATTCGGACAAAATGTTTTCTTCTACTGTTGGATGTTGAATAAGTAGCCAAACGAACCAGGAGAGAGAAAGGGCAGTAGTCTCATCCAGAAGGTGAATATAATTGCAAAAATTTGTTCATTCAGGTCGATGACACTTCACCTCTGAAGACTTGCAATGACACTCTGAATCTGTCTGCCACCTCCTGCACTCCAGGTCTTCCACCTCCTGTGCTTCGGGTCATTCGAAAACCCTCCCCTTATGATGGAAACCCAGCGCTGAAATCGAGTTTGAATGAAAAATGCAAGTGTGGACTCATCAACACTCCCCCATTCCTTGACGCCTAGCGTTGTCTTGAAAATCGATGCTCCCTCCAATCCTCATTTTATGCACAGAGATTCAGCTCATGCGGATGGCCTCATGGATCTCCAATGCTCCTGCGGATGGCCTCACAGTTTTGGCACTACAGACGGCCTCACGAATCTGGCACTGCGGATGGCCTCAGGGATCTCCAACACTTCGCTATGATACCATTTGTTACAATTGAGCCACAAAAAAATGTAAAGACCAGATCACACAGAAGAAACACTACATAACAGATGACAACGAAACGTAGCGGAAACAATGCAGAAAAGATCAACCATACAACTTAGATATTTACGTGGTTCACCCAAACATTGGGCTACGTCCACCAAGCAGGTATTGGTTCTCTTCTTATTCAAGGCAGGAAGATTACAACAAGCTCACTCATCCATCTCACTCACTCACGCTTGGCCTCTACGGGCATAAAATGAATATATAAGAATACATAGTTACAGAAGAACTGACTATTGAAAGCACTCTCTAATTTGGTCTTATTAGTTACAACCATCACNACTACATAACAGATGACAACGAAACGTAGCGGAAACAATGCAGAAAAGATCAACCATACAACTTAGATATTTACGTGGTTCACCCAAACATTGGGCTACGTCCACCAAGCAGGTATTGGTTCTCTTCTTATTCAAGGCAGGAATATTACAACAAGCTCACTCATCCATCTCACTCACTCACGCTTGGCCTCTACGGGCATAAAATGAATATATAAGAATACATAGTTACAGAAGAACTGACTATTGAAAGCACTCTCTAATTTGGTCTTATTAGTTACAACCATCACTGAAACATAGGATCTAAAATCCTAACCTTGGGAATTTTTTGTCACCGTTTAACATATACTGCTGGAGGCAGTATCATAAAGTTATTTATACTGCTAGAGGTAGTACAATAAAGTGATAAGCTCTCTACTTTGATCTAAATGCTTGAAGCTGAGTGAGTGGTAAATATGTTTAACAATTAAAGTTCACCGAAATTATGTACTCTGATCAACAAAGTTGAATGTTGAAGTGATAATTTTTGTACTTTGATCTTTGCAAAGTAGAGAACTTTTCACCTCCATGTTCAACAAAGATTTTTTAAAAATACATAGCATAATGCCCATAAATCCATTTATCCTGGATCACCTTCAATTTAATAATGATTGTGAAGATTAAAAAATTGTCTTAAGTCCATGGTGTTAGGGTGTATATCATTTTTGGCAAAGCATGTTTAATAGAAATTATTAATTATGAAGAAGTTAAAAATAGAAATCTGAAATGACCGCTGGCTGGTGGGAAATATATTTTGGTCAAGCAATTTTATTCAGTTTTGTAAGTACAAAGAGGATTAGAGAAATTTATAGGCAAATTCATAATGGTTGGGTGTAAATCATTATCCATGCTAGTTGGGTGGTAAATAGTTTTTTCACAAGAGGTGGTTGGATGCAAAGTTAGTTTGTTTTTAGGATTTTGACAGATTTCTAGTCTTATATAGACATTGTATATTGTTGTTGTGTACATATTTTATTTTGAAAGGAATATATATATATATATATATATATATATATATATATATATATATATATATATATATTCTAAATTTTTATATTGAAAGGGTTTTGTAGTGTAGATTAGTCAATGATGGAATGCAGTCTGGTGAGTGCCCTTGGACTAATACCAACTCAGCCTAATTCCAGATTCCCCAGTATATAAGAATTTTTTTTGTATTGTTATTAATTCTCACATAAGATTATGTTAAAACTTATGTACATTCAATAAAAATGTATAAAAATGTACGTATGGATTATGTTTTTTGGGTTAATTGTACAATGAATATGTTAATAGGAGAAATATATTATTTACCCAATATATGAAAAATTCTTTTATTCTTATTAATTCTCACATTAGATTATGTTAAAACTTATGTACATGTTGTTGTAACAAATATTGAAATTTTGGATTTTGGTCACTTAGGAGAATGAATGGAAGCATTGGCAGTGGAACGACCGCATACATCGAGCATTAAGACACATGGATAAAAAGATCAAGAGTCTGGGTTTTTTGGCCGTCAGGGATTTGGCCAACGTAGATATTTTAATAACTACAGCCCCGATCCCCGAATTCACTAAAGTATTAAAGGATAAGCCAGGTTAATTAAAGAATAAGAAAGATTAATGTTGAAAAGTATCATCGTGATTTCGCGACTCGAGTTTCCTTCATTCTTTAAGTTTCAAGTTTGCAATTTCTAAAACCCCGAAAGCATGTGTTTTAATCGTGCTTAATCACAAAGCTAAAAGTGTTTTAACTGTTAATCAATCCCATCACAATTTCGTGATTCGAGATTTCTCATGTCAAGTATTATCGAAGTCCCGACACTTAAATCCACAAAAGGTTAAATATTAATTGCTAATCATGATTAATTAAGAGATTAAGAAAAATGATTATCGCCTAATTAATCCCATCGCGATTTCGTGATTCGGAATTCCTTGCATGTCATAACTCTTGAGGACATGATACCTGAAACCCAAAGGCCCGAAAGAGTGAAATGTAAAAGCTGAAATCTATTTCGGGGATTTTTCCATCGGGGATTTGGCCGACGTGAATAATTTAATAACCACTGCTTCATTTCCCCGAATCCCGAAAACCTAAAATTGGGACTCCAGTCATATGCAAAATTGCTTTAGAAAAAAACAATTTTCTTAGCCCTAGAGAGGTAATTTATCGCGTTCGAATAGTCAATCGACATCTAAAAATCCTAATATTTCTAGTGGTGTCTACATAATTTCATTTTGATCTTGGTAAGGTAGTCAAAAGTCCCCCGCAAGATGAGGTTCGTTTTCAGAAATATGGCATTTTTACTGTGTTGAGCCATCATTTTCAAATGAGGATTCTGAGCGACTGGAGTATAATTTTGAGAAACGGATGGAGGATTTGTGCCTAACACATCATATATCATTAGCCTCTTTAATTTTTCCTACAGGTGTCACATATTGGGAGAATCGAATCCATCTCCGAGCCCTAATTTTCAGATTTCATATTTCCCTATTTTGACACATGTTTGTTAAATGTAGATTTGGGAAAAATGAAAAAGGGGTCTCAGGGAACCGAGAGAGGTTTTTTCTTAGAATAAACAGATGCACAAAAGTATCTTTCATTTTATACACAGATATCACTATTCGAGAGACACAGAGCCATAACCGCAGCCTTAGTTTTTGGCAGTTTGGCCCATTTTCTATGGCAGAAAGTTTCAAGAATTGGTTGTAACTGTTGTTATCTTTTAGATTAGAGAGGATTTCGACCTCAATAGATATATGAGGAATATTTTTAAAAGGAAAGGGGGGAAAGACACACAGGAGTAGTACTCCTGGGCTGTAGCTTTCATTTTCAGTTGAATATAAGCTTGCAGAAGCATGTTTTATCCATATCAGAGATTCTTTTGATGTTGCTTGCAGACTTTGTCCATTTTCTTAGTTTCAATATCACTCCATATATATTTTATTCTTGATTTGTAATTGTTTTGTAATAGAATTCATCCTCTGTTATATGCTCTGTTGCAGAATGGTTATAGGTTGTTTCTTGCAGAGATCAAGGTTCAAAATTCGCCCTTTGCTAGATGCTATGTCCCAACCATCTCTTTCCACT
>SNQJ01S0042030.1:0-22042 GCA_010110895.2 Picea sitchensis
TGGCCAATAGTATGAACTGCTCAACTGCGCAAATGTCTTATCATGGCCGAAATGTCCAACCAATCCTCCACTATGTTTTTCCTTCAAAAGGTTATCCCTCATTGAGCATTTTGGTATGCAATATTGATTTCCCTTGAACAACAATCCCTCTTGAATCATATAATCTATCCACTAGCTCCTAGCTCTCAGCACATGATTCATGCCAGCTTTGTATGCTTCCTTGAAGTTTGGATCATCACTGTACATTTCCTGAAGGTGTTCAAACCCTGAGGTCTTTACCTAAAATTCCTGCAGAGTCAAACATCTCCTGCTCAATGGATCAAAAACTTTGTTAGCATTCCTAGCAATATCTTTTATGACAAAAGTAAAATTTTGCATATACTCAATCCACTTCGCATGCCTCTGATTCAATTTTTCCTGTCTGGTTATGAATTGTAAAGCTTGGTTATCACTATACAAGAGAAATTCTTGTGGGACAAGGTAATGTCTCCATTTCTTCAGGGCTTGGATTATGGCATAAAACTTCTTGTCATAGGTGGAGTATTTTCTCTTAGTCTCATTCAGCTTCTCGTTGAAGTCAGCAACAGGTCTATTTTCCTGGCTCAAAACTCCTCCAATTGCAACGCCACTTGCATCAAACCTTACCTGAAACGTCTTCTCAAAATTTGGCAAGACCAAAATTGGTCGCTCCGTTACTTTCTCCTTCAGTGTATTGAAGCTCTTCTCGGCCTCCTCTGTCCATTTAAAAGACTTGTGCCTCTTCTTCACTGTATCCATCATTGGTGCACAAATTCCACTGAAATCTCCGATGAAATTCCTGTAGAAACTCGCTAATCCATGGAAGCTTCTTACCTCAAACATGCTCCTCGGTGACGACCATTCTTTGATTGCTTTCACCTTCTCCGGATCCATCTTCAGTTCGTTTGAAGAGATCACAAAACCCAAGTAAATGAGTTATGTATTCATAAAAGAGGACTTCTTCAGGTTTGCCAACACCTTCTCCTGCTATAGTCTCCTCATCACTAATGTCAGGTGACTCAAATGCTCCTCTTTAGTCTTGCTAAAGATCAATATATCATCTAGATACACAATTACGAACTTGCCAATGAAATCTTTTAGTATTTCATTCATCAACCTCATAAAAGTACTCGAGGCATTGGTTAAGCCAAATGGCATAACAAGCCACTCATACAAACCTTCATTTGTCTTAAAGGTTGTCTTCCACTCATCACCTTCCCTCATTTTGATTTGGTGATATCCACTTTTCAAATCTCTCTTAGAAAATAAATTTGCTCCACTTAAATAGCCCATCAAATCATCTATTCTTGGCAAAGGGAATCTATACCTGATAGTGATCTTATTGATGGCTCCTGAGTCTATACACATTCTCCATCCTCCATCTTTCTTTGGACTCAACACAGTTGGCACTGCGCATGGAGTCAAGCTCTCTCTGACCAAACCCTTGTCTAACAATTCCTGGACTTGGTTCTTTACCTCCTCATTCTCTCGAGGTGTCAGTCTCTAAGTTGCTTTGTTTGGCAGACTTGCTCTTGGTATCAAATCGATATGATGACTAATACTTCTGATGGGTGGAAATGAGTTAGGCAACTCATCCACCACTATGTCAGCAAAATTATCCAATAATTCCTGAACTTCTTTAGGCAAATCATCCATTGAAGTACTTGTAAGGATAACTTTGGGTTTCCTCACCACAACAAACTGCAATTCCTGTTCTTTTTTGAGTTCTTTCAGGAGTTCCTTCCCACTCATGAGGAGTATGCTTGTGTTGGCTTCCTCTCTCACTTTCTTCTCCTCTATAGGCAACAACATGTGTGTTCTACCATTCTTCTCCAAGGTGTATGTATTCTTCCTCCGATCATGAATGAAATTCATGTCAAACTGCCATGGTCTTCCCAACAAAATATGGCATACATCCATGGGAATTACATCACACACAATTTCATCTCTATATCCTCCTATCTTAAATTCAACCAAGCATTGTTTAGTAACCATTACCTGGTGTCCTTTCTGCAACCATGAGACTTTATATGGCTCTGGGTGTGCAGTTGTCTCTAACTCCAATTTCTCCACCATCTCCATGGATACTAAGTTATCAGTGCTCCCACTGTCAATTATCACCTTGCATACTATGTCTTTAGTCTTGCAAGCTGTCTTGAATAGATTGTTCCTCTGTACTGGATTTTTAACTTCTGCCTCTGGTTTTAAGAGAACCTTTCTCATCATCAGGGATGTTCCATCCTCTACTCCCTCTGCTTCAACATTCTCTCTTTGTGCTTCTGAACCGTGAGCTTCTCCTCCTTCTTTCTTTTTCTCGGGGCATTCCCAAGACATGTGCCCTGTCTTTCCATAGGCATACCATCTTATTCCTCCTCTGGCTCTTCCTCTAGAAGAGTTTCTTCCACCACCTTTTCTTCCTCGGGAACTTCCTCCTCTTTCCGAGTGACTGTGTGGAGTTCCAACCTCGTCTTTGGAATTATGCGCCTTGTCATGGGCAAATCCCTTGCCTTTGTTCGAGGCTGAGATTTTACCTCTACCTCGCTGGCTTTGTTTTCTGGCCAACTTCTCTTCTGCCTTCAACGCAAACTGATAAGCATCCTCCACTGTCCTTACTGACATCATGTCGAGCTCATCCTGGATTTTGTACCTTAGGCCATTCATATACCTGGCAACTTTTTCTTCGTCCCGCTTTCTTTGTCCAACTCTGATGTTCAATTTGTAGAACTCCTCTATGTATTCTTTGACTGTCATACCCTTCTGTCTCAGGTTCTGCAACTTCTTGAACAGATTGATCTGATAATCTTTGGGCATGAATTTAGCCTTCATCTTGGCTACCATTTTGTCCCAATTCTTTATCTTTTGTTTGCCTCTACTTCTCCTATCAGCCTACGGTTCATCCCACCACAGTGTTGCGTATCCTTTAAGCCCAGTGACAACATGTCTCACCCTTTTCTCCGCATCGACATCTTCATAATCGAAATATTTGTCCATGGAACTTATCCAATCCAACAACTCTTCAGCATCGAAATTGCCTTCATACAATGGGACCTCTATCTTGGCTCTAGCTCCCAATCTAACAACTGCTCTTAGCAAGCGTTCTTCAACAACGTGTTCCCCTGCAACTTCTTCGGCTTCTACATCTTCTCTCTCTGTATCATTGACGTCTCCAGCATCAGGTGCTCTTCTCTGCGTTGCTTCCATCACTTCCAACCTTGCACAAAGTTCTCTCATCTCTCTTTCTACAACGTGATTGGATAAAGGTGGCTCCCCTCGTCTCCTTGGCAGCATTGTGTTGATTGTCTCTTACACACAGAGTACAACTTCGAGTTCTTTTTCTCCTTCGCCTGAAATCTACAGACGAAAATCAACTATGATACCACTTGATGTAGACCGCCCTTCTCTCCTAAGGACTGCGCAACCTCCCGGTCTAGGATTGATAAAGAAACTAAGTCTGATTGACTCTTTGGCCCTCAAGAACCTCAAATCCACTTAACAAGCCCTCTTTCCCTTAAAGCATAGGTTATATGGAACCCACGGCTTTCTACTTAACGCCTTTAAGCTTCAGCGTGTTTAGACGCCAACTCTCCTGGTTAAACCCCTCCCTTTATGTGACTAAGGCTATGACCAGTCGCCTAATCAAAAGGCGCGTCACAACTTCGCGTATCGGGCCTTTGCATGTGAGTCACTCCGACTCTCCCGACTTCCGAAATCCCGACAGGAGCCTAGCGCATGCTAGCCCCTCTATTCCCCTTCACTGATGTGGCTCTTCACTATGACCGTGGGCCAATCTTTCGAGACTTCGCGATTTCACGTCTCATGAGTTCACACTTCACGAGTCGTCTCCCTGATGCTCAACAGTCCAGATCTCTTCTCGAACCGATGGCTCAGATCAAATCTTCGTGGTTTCGGGTTTCACGAGACCTCTGATTTCCCGAGTTGCGAAGTCCCGACAAAACCAGATCTACGGTTCAAATCCCTCCTTTGATCAACGACTGTGATCTTTTCGCGATTTCGTGATTCACGACTTTGGAATCTCCTTGCCTCCGTTCTCTCAATAGCCGAAATTGCGATGGGGCTGGATCAATGGTCCAAACCTCCCCTTTGATCAATGACTCAGATCATGTCGCGATTTCGCGTTTCGCGAGTTCTCGCGACTCAACGTTTGACTCCTTCGAGTGACGAGTCAACGAAATGCTGATCTCTCACTATGTGTCCTCCTTGACAACATATGATTTCGATGATTTCAGAACGATCAATGGCTATGATCTTTTTGCGAGTTCGCACTTTAGGAATCCTCACAACTCTGTTCTTTGACCTTTCCACTTTGCGAGTCAGCGAAATGCTGATGTCTCGCCACGTGTCCTGTCGTGATGGATGGTTCTGATGATTTCAGAATTTCGTGACCTTGTTCCTCCTGTGTACATTCAAAGCTTTAATGTTAGTGCACTTTACCTTGATCAGACAACTACGATCCGTTTGTGCTTAGATTGAACGGTTGAGATCTTTCCTCCTTTGTACTTGCTCCTCGTTGTCTGGACACTGATTAGATGGTCCAGTTCTTCCCTCTGAGCTAAAGCTTTCTTCAGACTTAGAAGATTTTTGAAAGGATTTAAAGGCTTTGACCTTTATCCTTCCCGCGAGTCCATTTCTTGGATCTCGTTCGCGCTTCTTGGAAAGTGCTACTCCTCTTGAGCTTGATCTCTCCAAAGATTTCAATCTCCCAAGCACTTCTTGCTTTTCTGGGAAATTCGTCAAACTCAGATCCAAAGGTTCTTGAAAATAATCCTTTCTTGCCTTCCTGGTGTTCTTCCACTCTTGTCCTTCGACTTCTTTACGGAGTCGCTTCGACTCTTCGTCGAATTCCAGGTATGTGCACTCTTTGCAACAGATATTTACACAAGATTCGAGTTCTTGCGACGACTGTGCACTCCTTGCAGCAGTCGCTTTACACTTCATGCAAAGAAAGTCTTACACTATTTCTTCTGAACTTTACGAGTCGAAACATACCTTGTCAACGTACCCCTTGCGGACTGTGTGCACACCTTGCACCGGCTCACGAAGAAAAGCGATTTAAATTCTTATGCAAGCATTTCAAAGCTACATACACTCGTAGCAAGATTCATTCATTCTTGAAAGGATTAAGACAACAACATAGAAATTGCAAACACTATTCACACCATACATTGGATCAATTTTTCTCTGTTATCTTCATTCAAAATCAAGAAAATGGTTACAGCTAAAATCAAAGCAACAACTACTACTCTGAGATTCCTACTTGCTCACAATTCTAGTAACCTCTCTTTTGGGCGTACAAAATCTCTCTTTATACAAAAGAAACAAAGTAACTGCTATCTAATTGCGGTTACATTGAGACTAGTGTTAAGCTCCCAACTCACGCGTGCTCATTTTGTCTCCACGCGTGTGATCTTTCCTCTTTTGTTTTTCTATCGCTTAAAAATATTTGCAGTACTGGCTAGCGTTCGAGACTCCAGATTAGCTCTCAGGCACTGAGTTGTCCTGCCACGTGTACTTGCTGACGATGCTCCTGCATCAGTGATTCACTTAGGTTGGTGCTCTCATTTAATGAGAACTCAATTTGGTGGTTGTTTATACTATGATATAATGACAAAGATGTAACTGAAATGACACGACTTTATGTCAAGTGCCTTTTTCAACATGGCATCAAAAATGTCATAAACCTCTTTGACATTTAGGCCAAGGACAGGAAAAGTCGGCCAAATTTAAAGGTTGAGCACCATCTAACCAACCCTGCAATGTTAATTTTGGAATAAGTAAAAAACCTTACTTGTTCATTAAGCATGGTATCCAATGTTCGGTGTCCTAGTGGAGGGCCAAAAAATATAATCCTAACAAGGACTTAAAAAGTACAAGCCAACAAATGGCCGCACATGGTAGATCATAAAAATTGCACTAGCTGTCAAATTGAACAAGTTGTTGAGGTTCAATTTGAAATATAAACTTGGTTATATAGGCTTAAGTCCATCTAGAATCCCTTTTGGGCAATGAGAAGGTTTTCTTCTCTTGGTCATTGACCCTAGTTGGCCTAGCTTTAGGACACCATCTATAGTATCTAGCAGTGCCTCAACCAAAGTGCATATTGTGTGAAAAAATGAACTGTAAAACATCTCTTAGAGTATTGTGACTTTACTAAAATAAGATAGGATTGGGTATACAAGTTTTGCAACTAGCTTCTCCCCTTCCCCATTTCTCGAAAAAACACCCTACTAAGGGGTATACTTCCTTAGGCCATTAAGCTCAATGCAACATGATATATTATTAGAATTGAAGTCCCCTTTTACATATGGAATAGAAGGAATGCATGTCTATTTAAGCATTTTTAGTGTAACAAGTGCTTTACTTGCCATGATGCTCCTTAATTTGTGCAAACCTCTCCTTCTATATCTAAAAACATGTCCAAAAGGTAGAAATAGAGATAGCACAATCTATGCCAATTGTTAGAGTTTTGGGGTGGAGCACCTTCCACCATGAACATGGAACCCCTACCAACTCCTCTGCATGTTCTGCTCTACTCATTGTAATGGATTTGAAGGTTTTCCTTAACATTGAGTTGATCATGCTTTTTGTGTGTCAAGTGAAAGGCACCATAGTTTGTTGCCTTGTCATGGCCATAGAGTCCAGAACTTTGAGTGATTTACCATGGCAAGATATATTTGTTATTTTAACAAAACAAATTGCACTTTATATATAGAGCTTTGGAAGGAGATTTGTGTAGAATGCAAAATGCCACTCATTACTCTTGTCATCATGGGAGAATTTTGTTAAGTGAATAGATTAAAAAATGATGCGAGATATAGCATGGCCACTTAAATGTTTCTATAGTTGCGTGCACCTCGTGCATCACAAAGGCATGATGCAATTTGGACATGGGCTGAGAGTGTGACCCCACCCTGTTCGGCACATAAATCATCGCTGTGGGGGAGCAAACACTTTGACGTGGCCCAGTAAAGGGGCGACGAACCAGAGAACCAGAAGAAAGGAGAGGGTGGGGTGCTGCGTTATTAACTCAAATTGATACCATAACAAACGGGAGACGATTGTCTTGGAATTTAATCGAAGGGAGCATATGCTTGTCGATCAGTTCCTTCTTTAATTTCAATTTTGGGCGAAAAAACATTTAATCGAGGATCAATCAGTGAATGATGCTGGGAAGAAGTACGGAGAGGAAATATGGGAGAAGGGCATCGATTCAACCTCTCCCTTCCCTCAAGGATAAAGATAAAGAGAATGAAGATCCCTCCTCTCGAGGAGTAGGAGGGGGGGAATTCGATGAGGATGGGGATGAGGAGCTGAAGCTGGTGTTGCCACAATCAAGTTCTCGCATTAATAGAGACACACAGGAGCCTTTCATGGGCGTTAAGGCGCGCCGCAGGACTTCTATGAATCGCCAGTACCGGGGAGACTATCTCAATGCCGCATCCAATCAGGTCATCCTCAAGCTTCTCGAAAAACAAGGTTCTCTTCTAAATTCTCTTCAACCCATTTTAAGTATATCCATTCATTCATGTTTTCTTTTGAAGCATCATCCCGAGCCAAACTTAGACTCTAGAATTTCATATTTTCACACCGCATTCATGGCAATTAACAAACACAAGAAGCTGATAAGACATCAGGCAAACACAGTATGTTCATTACCTATGATGAACTGACTTATAATATTTTGGTAAATTGTCAACCATGGAAATTCCAAGTATTGGATCTCCTTTAATAGCCTATCCTGGAACTAAGTATGAATTAGCTAACCCAAGAAGTGTGAATTGATTCATCTGCACTAAGGGCACTATCTTCTTCTTCTTTTATTGGAAGTGCTTCAAGAAACATGTCCCAACAGGCCGCGCCTTTAAGAGCAGACTTCCAGGTCTAAGGGGTATTTACTATTTAGCTTTACCCTTCCAAATTTGCCCAGAACTTACATCCTGCCTCATCTCTTTGAAATTTATGCATTCAAAGTGTGGCAAATCACAGCACACTATATTTGTTCCAGCATGTTTTGTTAATTTGACCTCATCGGGACTTAAATTATGTTTTTCACTTTGGCCTACAAGTCCATTATGTAGAGCTAATAGTGTATTCTGATCCCATCCTCTAGTTATGCTTGCTTTCCCAAGAATTAATTTGTGTAATAACTAATTAGGCATCATATCTAAGTTTCCAGAGACTTGTTATTAATTTGTGGCCTACGCATGCTTCAATTAATTTGTGGCCTATGGCATCTTATGTAAAGTTTCTAGGGATTTGACATTATAAACCAGACCTTAATTTTTTTACTATTGGATCTGGTTAGTTAATTATTGCTCAACTATCATGTGTTGACCCCTTCCATAGATGAGATCTGACATGCAAACATTTAAGCAAGGACCAGCATAGTGATTGGTTACTGGACTTTGGGGCTGCATACCTATAAATCAGTTATCATGTATTCATCTTAGATCATCTTGGGTTTGGTCATGTATAGCTCCTATGGGGATATCCTGGACTGCAAGGACATGTTTAGACATGATATAAATGAATTTGAAATTTGTTCATATTTCATTTACAAGTATTACACTAGATAACTGTGTACTCTGTTATCTACCGTTAGCACACTTTGCTGGCAACATTCTGTTCTCCTGGTATATGCTTCATATTATGGTCATTTTCTATTCTAATCATATTTGTAATATCCTAAGCCCCGGGGTTATACTTGAGTTTTATAGCAAGATATCTTGCTACCGGAGAGCAAAGTAAATAGAGAAAGCTGCAGATTTACAGAATTTTATCACCAACAATATGAAATATATTACATCTAGACTGTATTCTTGAAAACATTAATTGTTTCCCATAATGACAAGAACTTGTTCTAGTAGACTAGTTCCACTTGGACCAAAACCATAGTGTTGTTTTCTTCCATTTTGTGGTTAACACTTGCACCGCTCCAAAAAGTCTCATGATGGAAGACAAAAGTGTCTCCAAAATGCCAATGTTGCGCAATCTCTGAAATAAGGTCTCTCAGACAGAGTCAAATGCCTTTCAAAAGTCAACAAAACAACAGAACATTTTCAAAGAGCGATGACGTGCCTCGATAATGGCCCAGAGCGTGAAGATGTGATCAATGGTTTGGTACCCTAGGAAAAAACATGCTTGCCCTCTAGCCTCAAGGTGTCTCTACTCAAGCTCATTGGAAAACAATAAGCGAAGCATTGTGGCATAAAGCTTGGTGAAAGTGTGTCCAATCATGATGGTCCTGTGATTGTTCAGATATGAGATAGCTCCCAATTTGAAAATCGGGTGAAGGATTTGGTGGGACCAGGACTTGGGGAACCTGGAAGAAACAACATTTTTCAATAAATCAGCACTGTGGGAATTGAGAGAGTGCTTGAGAAACTTGACCTGGAAGTCTTTGTCATCAATATCTCAGCCAGTGCTCATAATCTTGATGGCTCTATTGATGTCTCCATGAGAGAATATACGACAAGGGAAGTAGGGGGCATGGGATGTGGACTGGATAATGATGGCTCGATTTTTTTTTGTTGATTAGTAATATTGCTTTTGATTGATTTATGGAGCTACAAACCCCTACTCTGCATTAACATGATATACACCCATTTTAACAAGAGGCAAAGAGATTTGAATTTTACACCACTCCCAAGCAAGAACAATGCCTTTATCAATTGACCATGGGACTTTTTGTTTAGCTTGACATGCAGTCAACTCATCGAGTGGTCAAACCCAATATTCAGTCCCTCATGTTGTTGGTCTCTCTTGACTTGTCTATCTGGGACAGATCAGGCCTCCCCTTTTTGAGGATGATGGCCTCCACCAAACTCCTTTTGGAGTTGGTCTGTTGTATACTACTTCATAGTTCTAGCCAACTATCCTTGTCTTCTAATTTGGTAACTTTTTATGTATTGGGTTTGGGAAATGGTGTCCTTCAGTGTATCCATTTGTCTCATCACATGTCAGCTTCAAAAAAAAAATAATACTTATCAGAAATAATAATAGTAGTACTATATGTTAGTCAAATATAGAAACAAACAAAAATAAAAATATCTCTATATATGAAAGAGAGAGATTTGATATGTACACATAATATAAAAACTACTATATAGAGAGATAAAAATAGAGATACTGGATTTACACATAAATAGCAATACTATAAATATGATATTTGCACAGAAATATTGTTACAATGCAAATATAAATATCTTAACAATAATCAAAATTGTATGTTTACATCTGTGTTGAAATAGTCGTGATTTTTCTGCTTCACGAAAAATCGGCCCATATAAATCGCGACTTTTTCTCTTTTGAAAAAGTTGGGACTTTTTCAAAAAGTCCGCGATTTTTTGGTAAAAGTCTGGACTTTTTCATAAAAGTCGTGGCCAGTTAGTGAAATCATCCTCATAAAGCAGATTTTTTGAGTTTTTTGGTCATTTTTGTTTGTTGTTGTTGGAGAAGGAAGGAGAAGGGCTTGACTCGGTCAAGTAGGTACTAGACCCCACCAACATGCAAGATTGAATTTTTTTTTAAAAGGGTTTGACCAAAAATGCTGGCAATTAATGGTTTACTTAAATCTTTATCTTTCCTTTTTATCTTTTTACTTAATTTTTTAACATTACGATTAATTGTTTCATGATGTTTGAGAGTGGTTCCAACCTCATCGGACTTGATATGGAGAAAGTAGAATTTCATATCCCATTCAAAATCCAGTAGACTTAACAGTTTTCAGTATTTCAGGATTGGTAGGATTGCAACATTTTTATTGGATTATATCACGTATGAGGGTATGGGATTGGCATTTAATCAAGAGCACCAAGCCCTTTATGTACCTTGACATTGGTGGTATTGATCTCCTCTAACATGGCCTTAGCAGAAATGTACCTTTCACTCAAACCAAAATCATTCATTAGGCATGTTAAGCTTTTTCTACCATATTATAAGGCTTCAATTAGGTGGTTTCATCAAAATTGGGAGGTGTTCATTGATGTCTCATGTTCACTGATGTCTCTAGAGGATCAAGGTAGAGGCAAAGATTGATACTAATGATGAGGATCTGAATATAAGCAATGGTGGAACATTGCTTGTCATTTAAATGTTCTTGCTCTTTTATTCATAATGCTTTCTTTCAAAGTTTCAATAATTTTTTGGAATCATGGTTTGGAATTTTTTAAATATAATTTTTTCATTAAAATTTAAATATTTTATGTAATATTTAGTAAACCAAGTCATTGAAATAAGATCGGTCCGAGTCAATCCGAGTTGGAGTTGGAGTTGGAGTTGACCATTGATCGATTCCGAGGCTGAGTTCCGAGTTTTAAAACATTGCATTGTATATCTACCTCATGATGATGATATACATTTATATATGTGAGGTCATTTTGTATTGGTTCTCCACTTCTGAGTCCTTGATTGGACAACTATCAGGGTTGAGGATTCGGTATCGACTTTGATGTATCATCTTTTATTTGGCATCCACTACATCATATATATCAGTGCTTTCTCCATATTTATGTGCCAATGTGTTTATCTAATGTTGTTGGTGCTTTATATGTTTAAAATTTTGAAAAAAATGAATATATTTTGTATTTTTTAATGTTTGTCGTGGTTTTCCGATTTTTTGCCAACTTTTCCCGAAACGATGTTTTCTGGACCCTCGCCGACTTTTTGCCGATGCCGACTTTTTCAACAGTGGTTTACAACTTTACATATCCATATCTCCATAAGTTGTGAGTTTTGAGATCTACGGAGTTGAGTGAGACTACAACCAGCCGAGATCTATCTTAATTGATAAAAAAAAGTACAACTCAAAGGGTTTGATCCCTCTTGGTGCTTGATAGATCTGAGGTTAAGATGGATCTATGTTGGTATTAAGTCAACAATGTTTGGTAAGCTGATCCAACTATGCTAATCTTTATCTAGCATTGAGGTTTCATTATCTTGGGCTATTCTACATCGACAACTAGGTGTATGACTATGTATGGTAGTGTTAGCACAAATTTCTGCACTCAAGAAAGATGGGTGACTTCGTAAATCTGTGGTGGAAATAAGTGTAACATATAGGAGGATCTGCCCAAATTGTTACCGGTAAATCTCCTCTCCATTTGGGTTGGTGCTTGCCAACCTTGGGGGGGGGGGGCTCCCTAGGTGCTCATGCGCTGATTTTCACCCCGTAAATCTGCAATTAAAAATGATATAACAGCACAAGAAAGAGATCTTTGACATGCAATTAAGCAGCCAAATAGTTTGTGAGAACAATTTTGAATTTAAAGGTGGAAAATTCTTAACATCAACATAAAAAATGGTGGAAAGGAAGAGAGATGAAAGCGCTTATAAGTGGTAAATATTACCAAAATAAAAGGCTACATAGACGTCTAAACATTGCACAAAGAAAACCACAAAGTACCAACAAGCTTTGAGATCTAGGAAGAAGCATAGTCAAGCTTTAGTTTGCATAAGCCAAGAGGTTGAATACACCATAGAGATGGATATAGAATTGTTCAATGTCTATCCCTGCACAAAGTATGGAAGCTAGAGTAGAAGAGGAAAAGAAGAACGAGAGAATATGCTGCTGCCAAATGAAAACTCCAACCCCCATCCAAGAGTGACCTCCTCCTTTTAATGATCAATGAGGTTGAATTACCCATGCAAGACTCCTCTAACCCATGTGCATTAGTGAGTTAAGTGAGGTGAGGTGGCCTTGAAATCAAGCTGATGTGGAGGTATGCTCAGTCCAAGTGAAACTCTTCCCTCATGCGCATTAGTTAACTGGTGATGAAGTAATGAGAGTGTAGTAAAGTAGTAATGCGTTGGAGTCCAAGTGGAGAAAGAAAGCCATGTGCTTTGTTAAGTGGAGATACTTTGAGTCTAACTGATGATGAAGTGGAGAGAGAGAAGGCATGTGCCTAGCTAACTCAACCAGAGTGACCTCCTCCTTTTAATGATCAATGAGGTTGAATTACCCATGCAAGACTCCTCTAACCCATGTGCATTAGTGAGTTAAGTGAGGTGAGGTGGCCTTGAAATCAAGCTGATGTGGAGGTACGCTCAGTCCAAGTGAAACTCTTCCCTCATGCGCATTAGTTAACTGGTGATGAAGTAATGAGAGTGTAGTAAAGTAGTAATGCGTTGGAGTCCAAGTGGAGAAAGAAAGCCATGTGCTTTGTTAAGTGGAGATACTTTGAGTCTAACTGATGATGAAGTGGAGAGAGAGAAGGCATGTGCCTAGCTAACTCAACCATACACCTAGTTATCTCCTTCATGCATGCATGCAACCTAGTCAACTCCAAGAAGGTGCCAACTCACTCCTAAATCAATGCATGCATCCTAGTGGTCTTCTGTTGACTCATGCAAACGCCCTAATGACTCAGAAAAACCCCCAGTCTAACTCCAACGCTTGCCACCTCACTTCAATGTCATGCATGTGTCCAAATATTGCCTCTTGTCATTCCTAGAAGCCGCCACGCATCACCTTTTGCATGGATGCTAATGGTCACCCTATATGGTTCAAATTGCTAAAATAGAAAGTTCTTGCATGTCGATGAGACGACAAATTTAGGCTCATCGGACTCTGTTTTTTGTAAGGAGTCCGAATATGTACTCAGATTCGACATGCAAGCCTTTGAATTGGAGATGCTGAAGAAAGTATTATGCATGTAATTCAGAAGAAGCTCATTGGAATCCTGAGCTCACAAGGACTCTGAATATATAACCAATACTGCCATGTGTACCTCCAAACTTTGCCTCCTAAAATGTAGGAGAACTGCTAAAAATAAAAATCCTCTCCAAACTGATGAAAACATGTATAATGTCATTGGAAACCATCTCTGAACCGAGACCATATCACTGAACCATCCTGCATTTGAACTCTGTGTAAACCAACCTCTGTCTCATGAATGCTATGTCTGGAATCAAACTCTGAACACTAGCCTGATGGAGTAAGCTGGCTCTTAACCCTCTAGTTTGCAAAGGAGCAAATCTGGGGGTTAACAATGGTGACTCAAGGGGACGAAACCCCCCTAAGGGATACCGAGAACCTCAAGATCTTTGTGTTTGTATCTGCAAACAATAAATAATAACTTGTGGAAAATAATCTGCAAGTCACTGTGCCTGTCCTGTGGGAAATGGAGTCAAAGGTATACATGGCGCCTCGATTGAACAACTGAAAGGAGTTATTACCCATACATGCCCATACATAATTGTTACTTGCCACCCAACTATCATGTACACTCTTCCCAGTGGAAGATGTGTTGAAGTCGACACATGGGAGAGAGTCACCTAGTCAGAGGTCAATGATGTGAACACCTGTTAGGCACTAAGGAACCCACCAATAAGGCTAATGGGCCCTAAGGTACGAGCACATCTTGTCAATGTGAATAATGTGCTGGTGTCAAACATTGACAAGGATTATTCAATCAAGGCCCAATGGTGATCAACCTTGTCAAATACGAGATGATCGTCAATGAGGCTAATGGTCACCAAGGTGCTCAACTTTTGGATCACCCCCCAGATGATGTGTCGTAGTCGATGAGGCATGACCTGCTAAGAGGAAAGGCATGGTGAAATCCTTTCCCTCAGCGCGAAGTAGTCAACAAGAACTATAAAGAAGATATGGCATCATGTCCTTAGTGCCAGATGAGGGGGACAACTGACTCATAGTAGATGACTCAATAAATGCCAACGAAGAGACAAACCATAAGATGACTCAAGACTCCCTTATTGTCTCTTCCACTCTACCCATCCTAATAGACTTAATGCTCTAGGAATGGCAACAAACATGACCCTCATCCAGGCTCGACCTAGATGTGAATTGAAGAAAAGGCCAGGTGAACAAATGACAAGACACTCAGAGTTTGATCCAAGACTAAAAGATGGACAGAAATAATATTAGCACAACGTAACCAATAAAATAAACAGACCAGCCCCATAAGAGGCACTTATTACGCAGGAAACATGACCAAATGTTGATGTAAACATGGGAAAATCAGCAACTATCAAACTAGGACCAAAAAGCACAGATAAAATGAAGGAAAAACATGCAAGATAAAGGACTTAACTTGCTGTCCTAAAGCATAAAAAACAGCAATACTGAAATCTGAAAATGACTCTACAGGAATCAACAAAAAATACTACCCAAAACCCAAAAATTTACTTCTCTTTTTCTCTTTTTTAATTTTAATTTTTTATTGGAAATAGAATTTCAACCGTTGCCCATCGATTAGCAATCCTTCTCTGTCTCCTTCCAGGTTCACAAGATGAAATCTGTTAGGCCTGATAGCGGCATCAATATGGTATGGACCCAACCATAGACTATCAAATTTGCCATTGTCTCCTGGTTTCTCATTTTTCTTGTCCCATAGCAGAACCAAGTCTCCCACCTGGAAGGATTTACCCTTTGCTTTTCGGTCAACCACCCTTTTGACTTGTCCTTGATACTCTGAAAAACGGGTGTATGCCACTTGCCTATCTTCTTCCAACTGTACCAACCGATCAATATGATACTGCAAAGCATCCTGGTTGGTAGTGAATTGTCCCCAAAACTTGTAAACTGGCAACCTCAAGCTAACTGGCAGAACCACATCTAAACCATAAACCAACTCAAAAGGGCTCTTACTAGTGGAACGCTTTTTTAGTAATTCGATTTTCCAATAGTGCATACTTGAGACAACTGTCCCACGCTCGCTTGTTGTCGCCAACTGTTTTCCTGATAATCCTGATGAGATTTTTGTTACTGGATTTTGCCAATCCATTCCCCTATGGATAGTAGTTGGCCGAATGGTCCAACGTGATACCGTACTGGGAACAAAAAGAGACCATCTCAATGGATGTGAAAACACTGGCGTTGTCCATTGTAATCTTATTCGGGACCCCAAATCTGGTGAGGATATTCTCCTTCAAAAATCTGATGATGCTAACACTGGATGAAGTCTTCAAAGGAACTGCCTCCACCCATCTAGTAAAGTAATCTATGGCAACCAAAATCCAATTGTAACCGTTGCTTGAATTATGCGGAAACTGTCCAATAAAATCCAATCCCCACTGCTGAAAGGGTGCCTGCACTATGACGGGATCAAGTGGTAAAGCAAACAACTTTTGCTCCCCCCTTGAACCTCTGACAAGCTTTGCATGACTGCACAAAGGCATGCGCATCTGCAAATAGGGTGGGCCAATAATACCCAACTCGCATAACCTTATGTGCTGTGGTCCTAGTTGAAAAATGGCCACCACACACTCCTGCATGCAAATCATGTAGAATGTCTTTGGATTTATCTGAATCCACAGAGCGAAGAATGATGCCATCGAGATTTCTCCATCCCAAGCCTCCCTGCACAAAGCAATACTTGGCAACCTGTAGCTATAAAGATCGCCTCTGTGTCTTGTTCAAGTTAGATGGACATGATAAATTCTTCAAATAAAAAATGGTATCAGAAATTAGAATACCATTCATGACACTCTAACGAAGAAAACAAAGAATTTACCTGCTCAACTACCTGTAAATCCTGTATGGTATCCAAGTTGCTTTCCGCCATCATCATAGCGAAGCCCTGACCTCTGATTAGCTTGGTGGGCTTGATTTCCATGTCATACTCTTGGATATTAGTGATCCATCTGCTCCCTAGTTCCACTGCATTCCTTTTGTATCAAGATATCCCTAACCATCGGGTGTGGAACATAAGCAACCACTTTGGCATTCCAGATGTAATCCCGGAAATGCCCCAAGGCTTTGACCAGTGCATAAGATTGCTTTTCCATCAACTTGTAATTCAGTTCTGAACCTTGCAAAGCTTTTCTCATAAATGCGATAGACTGTTCTTTTCCTTCACCATTTTTCTGCAACAACACTGCAGCCATAGTAAAGTTAGAAGCAAAAGAAAACAATTGGAAATCCATACCATAGTTCGAGCTTGCCAAAACTGGAGCTTGACACAAGGCTTGTTTAATGTCCATGAAAGCCCTCTTAGTCTCATCACTCCATTTGAGATTATGCCCCTTCTTCAGAATGTCAGAAATGGGCCTCACTATCTTGGCAAAGTTGGGAATGGAGCGCCTCACAAAATTAATTCTGCTGAAGAAGGACTGAATTGCTTTCTTATTTTTTGGAAGGGGAACCTCTTATATGCCAATCACTCTCACTGGAGCAACTTGCACACCTTCCTTGGAGACAATGTGTCCCAAGAGATTTCCCTTAAACACTCCCAGGATGGACTTCTTGGTGTTCAAAGATATGCCTAGTGATCTGCACCTGTCAAAAATTTTCCGCAAGTGAGTAATGTGATTGTTTCTATTAATGGAAAAAACTGTAATATCATCTTGATAAACAACTGTGAATTTGAAAAGATAATCAGCAAAAGCAAAATCTATAGCCCGCTAGAACGTGGCTCTAGCGTTCATAAGACCAAAAGGCATGTGTAAATAAGCGTAAGTTCCCCATGGGGTAGTGAATGTGGTTTTAAAATTTATACTTGTCTTCCTTGGATACTGATACTTGATTATATCCAAAAAATTCGTCCATCATGGGCATCATCCCAGACCCAGTCACTGCTTGGAGAACATGCTCCATGTTCGGAAGAGGGTAGTTGTCCTTTAAAGATGCAAGATTTAAGTTTCAGAAATCAATACAGATTCATATCTCACTGTTCTTCTTTTTAACCGGGACAACATTCGCCACCCAGTTGGAGTATCTAATGGGAGTGATGATCTGAGCCTCCAAAAGCTTCTGTAACTCTCTCTGGATCACTGAGGCCACCTTTGGGTTCATGTGGCGTTGGCGTTGTCTAAATGGTTTTGCCTCTTCCTTTAATGGTATTGCATGGCTAATGTTTTTAGGATCGTAAGTCTTCAGCTTGTCATAAGACCATGCGAACACGTCTCTATATTCTCGTACAAACATCTCAATTCTCTTTCTTTCTTGTGGGGTACAACCTTGGCTGATTTTAATGATCCGAGGAGATTCTTCTAAACCAAGGTTCACCTCCACCACCTGTTCATCTACACAAGGTTTGTTAGTTCCAACAAAGGTGTCAGATTTATCAAACAATCTCTCCAATGGAACAAAACCTTTAGGAATGTGATTAGTCCTCAATTGGACCAAGGGTACATCCTCATCTTCTTGCACATCATCAACTACATGGCAAGAAAACTCATCCATACAGTTAAGTAAACTAAATATTTGACGTTCATCCTCAAAAACTTGCCAAGAACCAATGTTATCAGGAACTGTAGGTCTAAAACTTACCTCAACCATATACCTGGTATGTGGAATAGGCACACATGGCTGGAAAGCTGCAACTGAGGATGCCATAGAATTCGCTATCTTATTCAACATTCTAGGAACAAGAGTGATGTCAAAGGTGGCAAAGCACTTGATCTCATCCCAAACTGTGTCCTTATATCTCTTCAGTCAAGGATTATTCGCTTCACATTGATTTCTTACTTGGTTCACCACAAGCTCGAATTCCCCTCTAACCTTCAACAATTTGATTCCCATCTTCCTTGCCTGCTCAATACCTAACAACAAAGCTTCAAATTCCACTACGTTGTTAGTACAATCAAATTCTAATTGGAAAGAAAAATGGGAAGTGATACCTGTGGGGGGTATGAAGAT
This sequence comes from Picea sitchensis, assembly GCA_010110895.2. Classification (NCBI taxonomy): domain Eukaryota; kingdom Viridiplantae; phylum Streptophyta; class Pinopsida; order Pinales; family Pinaceae; genus Picea; species Picea sitchensis. The sequence continues at coordinate 18,638 of SNQJ01S0042030.1, forward strand.
AACCCCCGCTCCGGCTTCGAGTCTAGACTGCGCACCATCAAAATGCATAGTCTATAGCTCATCTGTCAATCTGGCTGCAAAGTGAATGACTGTATCCTCATGATCATCCATGACCACGTATGTTCCCAATTCTGGCTTTGATACCTCTGGGTACAGTGGTTCATTGTCTAACTGCTGTGGATCTTCAACATAGTGCGACATTTTCTGTTCATGAAACAACCTTACCCACTGTCCCGGAATGATAGGAATATCTGTGTAGTAACAATCCATTTGAATGCTGCCTCCATCATTAGCGTCCCATTTCCTTGATAAGAACATGCCCCATTTCATTGATAAGAACATGCCCCATTTCACAAGGCAATCTATCACAACCACCTCCATGACCAAAACCTGCTCTGGGTATTCCTGCAAACGAACTTCAAGATTCTTGATAACCTCACAAACCTGCACTTCTCGTGAGTCCATAGCTTGCACATTCCTGTAAGGCTTAGAAATTTTCAATTCTAATTCATTCATCATTTCAAGAGTCATTACATTAGTAGATGCTCCTGAATCTAACATGCAATTATGAAGAATCAAGCCATTAACAAGCAAAGAAATGTAGAATGGAGCAGGATCATTATTAGCCTTACCTAGATTGAGATATATTTGCGGATGATCATTTGATGGGTCAATAGGACTACCGAAACCCAAGAATCTAGTGATGGCTTCTTTCTGCCCAGGCATGCGAATCAAATCCTTAAGAGGTATTGGAATTTTGATCTTTGATAACTCACTTTCCAAGGAGAAACTTGATGGATCATGTTGAGCTGGGGCAACCACTTCCTGGCATATGTCTGGGTAATCTCAGCTACCATGGATGCAGCTTTAGATTTCACCTTTTTAATGTTTGTTGCGGCCATTTGGCTTCCAGGGACAGCCATACTAGTAGGTATCATGTCAGCCTTGCATGCATTAAATTGTTCAGTATTCAAATGAACAAAACTTTTAGAACTTACCCCCTTACCACTTGACACTTGGAAAACCTGAGGGCTGCAGCCTTCGTCCACTACAGAGAACATGTTCAAGGTGTCTTCTTGCTGCTCGGAAGATTCATCTAATTGATCAGGAGCAAACATGTATGCTGTTCTGGCAAAGAGGGCACATCCTTCTTCATTACGAGATAACTCACATGCCCGACAATAATGACTAGATGCCTGACAATAATGACTAGATGAAGGGTAGTCCACATAATTGTTTCCYGATATAGGTATTGGAACCTTAGGTGCTTCAGGTTTCTTCGCATGTTGGAAAGGCCTTCAAGGTTGAAGATATTTCTGATTTGCATGAACATTTTGTTGACTCTTCATGTTCTTTTCCATCTTGACTACCTTGTTTCYGAAGTCATGTGATAGGTCAACAATCTTGGCAGGTAATTCTTCTTTATCAACCTCTACTTCTTCCTTGGGTTCTTGAAGTCCTTTGGTCGGTGGATCTAGGACTCTTCTTGCTTGAGGATCAAATAATCTCGAAAAAGGTAGCTGAACCTTTTGGGCTGCCATAATATTCTTCTCGATTTTGACTGCAACAGCCAAGACAGTGTCCAAATCACACGGTTCCTTTTCCTTAAGAAAAAAAAGCAAAAGATCCATCAAATGATTTGAAACAAGACAATAATGCCATAGTAGGATTGGGTCTAACATTGTGAGGAATCCTGTGATAGAGTTTAGAAAACTGAGTGTTGAACTTGGATACAGTTCCATTTTCCTCCTTCCAGATGGAAGAGAATGCATCTAGCAGGAAGGAGTTGTCTTGCTTGTACGCCCATTTCTTAGTGAACTATGGTTGGAAGGCGCTCGTGATATTCCCCTATTGGCAAAGCATGCGGTTGTCCCTGAATTTGAGTTAGATCTAATGGTGCATAAACAGTTAGAGAAAACCGAACTACTGGACCAGCCATTATATGAGCAGGATTTGAAACTGAAAAAATGGAAGATGAAGGGTTAGGGGGACCAGTTACCAAAACCGATGAATTAATTGATGGTGCACTTCCCATTGTGCTGCTGGAAAGTGGAATAACAACATGAGATGTAGATGCGGCAATGGAGCCAAAAGTTATGACCGGTGGAATCCTAGGTGTGACCATCTGTGTGTTCCAGAACAAATGCTCAGGCTCGTCTAGTGCCGGAAACAAACATTGAGATGGATCAAACCTCATAGATCTTCTTGATTTATACAGTATGGATTCGATCCTGTAAACAACAGAGTCGCCAGGTGAGTTTGAAAATAAACAAAATGAAAGTGCTCACCAATGTTGTTGATATTTATAGGGATTGATGACGAGTCCCTGACAATGACACCAATTTGTTAGCACAAATTTCTGCACTCAAGAAAGATGGGCGACTTCATAAATCTGTGGTGGAAATAAGTGTAACATATAGGAGGATCTGCCCAAATTGTCACCGACAAATCTCCTCTCCGTTTGGACTGGTGCTTTCCAACCTTGGAGAGGGGGGGGGGTCTCTAGGTGCTCATGCACTGATTTTCATTCTGTAAATCTGCAATTAAAAATGATATAACAGCACAAGAAAAAGATCTTTGGCATGCAATTAAGCAGCCAAATAGTTTGTGAGAACAATTTTGAATTTAAAGGTGGAAATTTCCCTTAACGTTAGCATAAAAAATGGTGGAAAGGAAGAGAGACGAAAGCACTTATAAGTGGCAAATATTACCAAAATAAAATGCTACATAAACGTTTAAACATTGCACAAAGAAAACCACAAAGTACCAACAAGCTTTGAGAGTCAGGAAGAAGCATAGTCAAGCTTTATTTTGCATAAGCCAAGAGGTTGAATACACCATAGAGATGGATATAGAACTGGTCCAACGTCGATCCCTGCACAAAGTATAGAAGCTAGAGTAGAAGAGGAGAAGAAGAACGAGCGAGAGATACGCTGCTGCCAAAAGAAAACTCCAACCCCCATCCCGTTGGAGAAATTTCTATTTTCGGCACACTAGTTCAGTGGGAGTTAACTGGCTAGTTCTATTTTAGAGTTTCTAATTTTATACCATCACTATTATGCATGCATTCCTAAGATACGATGTCATTGCCTTCACTCATTGAACAGATCGTAATATACATTGATTCTCATTCTTCATGTTGTATCTCTCTTCCTTTTCTTGATAAACTTTGTTTGTGTATGCTTTAGCTAGGTCTCCTGTGCGGGTTTCCATGAAACAATGACATGGTATCAGAGCCGAGTTGCTTGGAGCAACCTAGACAAGCCAGAGAAGAGCGAAAGAGGATTTAATTGAGTAAACCTAGCTTTCGCCATTGTCGCGGCCTATCCCTATCGAAAGGTGCGACGATTGGAATCGTCGCAGCCTATCCCTATTGAAGGGTGCGACGATCGCACTCACACTTAA
>SNQJ01S0042030.1:38296-60723 GCA_010110895.2 Picea sitchensis
CTGAGTCCCGTTGACCTACTATGGTGGTCATTGTTGGACACATTTACTTATCTTATCTTATCTCATCTATTTTGAGCAGTGAGATGCCTGCAAGGAGGCCTTCACTTGTACATTGAGATGTTGACAAGTCAATTTGGCCATGACTATATATATATATATATATATATATATATATATATATATATAATTCCACACTGGATGACTTGGTTTGGCATTAGTTGCTTGTTGCCTCCACTGCTTGCCTGTTCAAGAGAACCTATGTCATTGCATTGCCCTCAGCTTGGGGGTAGCATGTGTAGAGGTATGCCTGTGGCTGGGAGTTGAGGCTTTCCTTGGCAATTACTTTTCCATACTCTTTATTTACAAAAGTATCTATCTTCCAGAGCTGTAAATATCTCTTCTTTTCTGTTTCATTGAATTTTGCACATTTGAAAGTATGTGCATACTCATTTTTGTTACATACTGGAGTATATATATGTCTATGTGTCTGTGTGTGCTGGCTTGATAAAATGATCAGCAGTTAGATAGCTGCATGGCTATGTTCCTTTTTTCATGTCAAGAGAAAAAGAACTGTAAATCCCAGTCTACTTCTGGCTACTCTTATCTCCTTAACAGTATTGGATTTGGACCCGAAAACTACACCGATGGAAAGTACAGATTCTGCCATTCATTTTTTGTATATTGGAAGTCCTATATTCTTTAAGAAATGACCAAGATATGGCCTTTTGAACTTCATTTTGCTGGAAAAAGAGTTTAATGATGGAAATTTTATTTGGCATTACAATGACCTTGGACTCTGCTAGAAATTGGGTTTCAAGCTAGAGTCTGCAACATATTCATATCTGAAGTCCCCAGAAGAAGGTAAAGCAGTAAGAACCTCAGTGTAAATTCATGCCTCACTCTCTTATTGGAGGCCAGGTACACCACAGAAAGGAATAGAATGAACATTTTGAACACATATAAGTGGTCCTGTCAAACATGTAAAAATTCCAAGTTTAGGTGACTAAAGACCTTATGATCTCAGTTAAACAAGTAGATTGCTGAATTTATTTAATGCTGAAATTAAATTTCAGACCATAGCATCAATCGCACAATAGCTGGAAATTAAATAGTTATATCCTGCACAAATTGACATGTGAATGTGTATGATGTTGATTTGAAGGATCACTGACAAGATCACCAACTGCTTCTCATGTTGTACGAATCCATTTAGGAAGTTGTGGTGCTGGTGCATGTTCATGTTCATGTTCAATGGACTCCACTGTAAAGTTTCCAGCCTAGATGACTGCTATCCTTATGATCTCAATTTAAACAAATAAATTGCTGAATTTAATTAACATAGAAATTAATTTCTGTTGGGTACGTGTTATATTCTTTGCACGACTAGCTTATCATTCAAAGACAAAGCATATTGATGTTCAATATCATTTTGTGAGAGACATGGTTGAAGAAAAAAAAGTGTTGCTGATGAAGGTGGACACTTTGAAGAATGTTGCAGATTTATTGACAAAATCTGTGAGCATTGAGAAGTTCTCTTGGTGTAGAGGATCTATGGGCATTGCTGCCCTGGATTGTTGACTATGTAATCCTGTAACCCCCTGTATGCTAAGAAAACAACAAGTGGGAGAATGTTGGGTATGTGTTATATTCTTTGCACGACTAGCCCTAGCATCTGCTAAGTTGCGCCGAGCGTGCAAGGGGGTTTGAGTTGCAGGGGCCTCGAGAAACGTGTTGCCTTTTTGCCTCGTTTTTCGTCACCTTGATTTTCGTGTCCATTGTTGGGCAATTTTTTGGCACATGGTTTTTTACTGACGGTTTTCTATTTCCGGTTAAGGAATTAGGGTTGATGACTAATCCAGGTCATTGGGTTAGGGTTTTGGATGCCGCTGGCTCCTATATGTATATTGTATTATAAACAATGTATGATGTGAATGAATATAAAATATGTTGGTTTTCCCGGTTTGGGTTTCCAAGGGAAAAATCTCTGTGTAATGTGTGTATTTTCCATTGTATCTTTTCTGTTCTTTTACTTAAAATTTGTTTGTAGTAAATAATTGAACAAGGATAAAATCTACAATTTCAGACCATAGCATCAATCACATAATAATTGAAAAATAAATAGCGGAAGCATAAAACACATACACAAATAATTTCTCCTTCAAAATTAGCTTTTCATTCCATCGAAAGCTTACAAGGTAACCTCCATAGNTAAAATCTACAATTTCAGACCATAGCATCAATCACATAATAATTGAAAAATAAATAGCGGAAGCATAAAACACATACACAAATAATTTCTCCTTCAAAATTAGCTTTTCATTCCATCGAAAGCTTACAAGGTAACCTCCATAGTCTGCAAAAACCCAACAGCTGCACAGTGAACAAAATCACCCCGAACAAGGTGTACGACTTGCTCAAGAAACAAAAAAATAGAAAAACCTACTGATTTGGCCTTGTTGTATGGTTGTACGGCCCATCCATACCACTGCATGACATGTCTGTACGACTGTATGGATCCATACAATTGTATCGATCTGTATGATTTTCCCTGTAGGCTTGCTACTATATGGCTGATCCTCCTTCCTAAACCGATCTGTTCTCTTTCTCTCTCCTAGTTGCTCAACCTTGTTCGACTATGTGTGTTTGAACCCTCTATCTTGCCCTATTTTTATACTTTTAGTTGAAACACCAATCTACCAAAACCCTATTCTCTCAGTGAGATCTACGGTTGAGATTAATCCTAGTCTAAGTCATAAATGCATGAAATACACTTTATTAGACTTAACAACTAAATATAAGACTTTTTCACTTTTTACTAAAGTGAATTACAAAATAGAATTACTTTTCGAAATATCTTGAACTACTTTCGGCACGTTCACTCTGAACTTGTGCGGAAGTTCTTGTTCAAACTATTTTTCTCAACACTCCCTCCTAGCGAGGAAGGAATTTTGCACCAATCCAAGTTTGTCTTTGAATGATTCAAACTTCCCTTTTGTCAAGGGCTTGGTTAGAATATCAACACCCTGCTGATTTTTGGGAATGTGCTGAAGCTTCACTGCTCCCTTTTGAATCTTGCCTCGTATATGAAGTGATATCTGATTTCTATGTGCTTGGACCTGTCATGAAACACTAGATTCTCGGAGAGTTTGATACAACTCTGATTATCATAGTAAATGACTGTGTTGTCCAACTCCTGATCAAACATTTCTGCAAGTAACTTGGGAAGCTAGATGGCCTCACAACTAGTAGTATTGGCGGCCATGTACTTTGCCTCTGCTGAGTTAAGTGCCATGGAAGTCTGCTTCCTGTTGAACTAGGATATCATCGCTGATTCCAAGCTAAAGCAACACCTTGAGGTGCTCTTCCTGTCTGCTGCATTGCTTTCTCAATCCGAGTCTGAATACCCYTGCAACTTCACTTCACCATCTCCAAGATATCTCAGACCATACACCACTGTGTAATGTTYCTGACTTGGCTAGTCTAGGAAACGYTGCTAATGTGTGTGTAGGATTAATTGTTTACAACATATAAATGATCATACAAATAACAAATGCGACAAAGGACTGCAAAGTTTATATTATGATATCTCTGCGGAGTACAAAGGCTGAATGCGGCTGAATAAAATGAATCACTCTTTTAGATCAAAAGACAAAAGGATCTGAGCCATAATACAATAAGCAAACTAAATGATAATACCCGATAATAGATGAGCACTGCGGGATCAATGGTTGAGCTGGAACTATGGCAGCACGTATGGTAATTGCTGGAAGTCTGGAAAGTTCGCCCTGACGGCTATACCTCTTGGAATGGCTTGGAAACTGTCCCAAATGGTGCGCCCTGCTCTAGCTCTCAGGCCTGGTAACTTATCGGCCCCTCTGCTGGTGGGTCTGGACCCCTGATGGATCCCCCTGGGGGAATGCGCCCCTCTCTCTTTGGCAAAATGTGTCCTAGTGATTCCATCGTCAGAATCGGCTGAGATGTATCTCAAAATGATCGCCTTGGTCTACTGGGAAATGGGTCGGAAGGGTTTCCCTAAATCTGATCTGATGCTCGCTCGGGAACCCCAAATGTGTTCGCCAAAAGCGTCACACTTCCAAGTCTGGAAAATGTGCCCCTGATGATTCCTCCGTCGGAATCTGACAAGGACCAAGAAAAAGATGCGCCTTGCCTTCCTCTCAATTGGGTTGGAGGGGAATCTTTGAACTCCTCCCGGATGGGACAAGTCGATCTACTTAACCTCCTCAGGAGTTGTGCCGTCACCCTGGATAAGTGCGCCCTTGCTGCTGGACCCTGTGTAACTGCTGCTGAAGAATGATGGAAGACTTGTGTGATCTTCCCGGTGACTAGGGTGTTTCTCTCAACACCGAAATCAGCCAATTGGTGTCTTCCTCTTGGAATCCACTGAACTATCTCTCCTGAGATGCGCCTCTCTCCTCAATGACAAGTCATAATCTGCATAATGATGAATTAGGTCGCTGACTCTTCTCTTATAGCTTTCCAAAACCCTAATTCACTGCTGAAACCCTAATTCATTGCCGAAACCCTAATTCATTGTTGACTTCTAATTTTAGCTCATCTGTTCTAGTTTTAGCTCATAATGACTTAAAAGCGCTTTTAACCATTTTTAGCTCAATGTCACTTTCCGAACATAACACCTTTGACTGGAGTGACTTCTAGTAACCTTGTTTACCCCTTTTTTGGCCCTGGCTATAGTCTAACGGGGCGATTTAGACCATTAAGCCTCCTCTCTGGAGCTCCTATTTGGAAAGGGACATTACACACTGTGCCCCTCAAATATTTGAGCACATGTTTTATTGCTGCTTAATGCTCCTACCTTGGCTCCACCATGAACTGACTCAAGTTGTTCATTGCAAAACATGTATCTGGCCCGGTGTTGACCAAATACATCAAGGAACCTCTCAGCTGTTAATTTAAAAATCAGAACCCAGTTGCAAATTTTTAATTAAACAAAGAACATAACTGAACTGTAAGTTAAAAACTGAACATGCTGATTTTTCTTAACACTAAAATGCAGCGGAAAATAAACTTATAAAGACACAAGCATTCACACAGAAAAATACTCGGAGATTTTTGGTCAAATGACCCCGGAGAAACCCAGCTAGGAAAACCAGTCTTCTGCTTGGTGATTTCTTCTATTTTAGCAAAGGGTATTTAAATTTTTTTTACATCTGTCGTCATAGAATGTTCATGAGGCAAAATCTTTGCCTTCAACAACCTCGCAACCCTCACACCTCCTCCAACTCCTCATGACTTGGTTGCTGGGTGCACTGTACGGCCTGTACGGCCTTGCTGTATGGCCCAGGTTGCGTGACCTAGCTGCTGGGTGCATTATACGGCCTGCACGACCTTCTGGTACGGTCCACATCGAGTTGGATTTGCTGCTGGGTGTTGAGGTGAGGCTAGCTGAGTAGAAATGGAGGTCGTACAACCTCTTTCTCTGCTGCTGAAGTCTCCTTGTCGCTGAAACCTTCTCTCACTGCTGTAGCTGCTCTTTCACCAAGTCGACTTGTGCACAATGAGGCCCCAAAACTCTATTTCTTCCTTGGCAATTCGACTTGGGCTCACCAGTCATCTCAATGGCCGAGATTAGATTTGAATGGAGGGTTCAGATCAAATGCCTTATGACTATAGGAAAAATTATTTTTTCCCAAGTCATCTAAGTGTAGAAAACAAAAATTAAATTGGGCCCCTTCTTGGTGGCCCCCCCTGCCAAATTTGGTGTACCTCCAAATCTAGCAAACCCTTTCCTCTCTAACTCCAATTCTAACACTCCCTCTTAGAGAGGAAGTTGTTTTGCTCTACACCAAGTTTGTCTCTGAAGTAGAAAGAGCTTGACCTTGGCAATGCCTTGGTCAAAATATCTGCTGTCTGCTCTCCTGTTGGTAAGTACTAGATTTTTATCTTTCCTCGCTGAACACAGTCTCCGATGTGATGGTACCTGATCTTGATGTGTTTGGAGCGGTCATGTATGACTGTGGGCTCCAATCCCTGACCAAAAAGTCCTACAAGTAACTTCCTCAACCAAATAGCCTCGCAGGAAGCCAAGTTGGCAGCAATATACTCGGCCTTGACTGAGCTCAGTGCAATGGATCTTTGCTTCTTGTTGAACCAGGAAACAACTGCTGACCCAATACTAAAAGCACACCCTGAGGTGCTTTTGCGATCAATGTAACCCCCTGCCCAATCAACATCGGTGAAGCCCTGAAGCCTCATGCCATCAGCCTGTTTGTACCATAAACCATAATCTGCTGTGCCTCGGAGATATCGTAACACATGCTTAGCAGCAACCCAATGTAGCCTGGTGGGCTCTACCATGAACTGGCTCAACTGGTTGACTGCAAAACATATGTCAGGCCGTGTGTTAGTGAGATATATCAATGACCTTATGAGCTTCCTGTATAAAGTAGCATCGACCCTCTCGGCTCTGCTGGAGTCCACCTTCTTCCAGTTGGTGACAAAAGGAGTGGCCATGGCCCTGTAATCCTGCATGTGAAATCTCTTGAGAATCTGTTGTGCATATCTGCCTTGTCCCAAGAAGGTCTCACCATCACCCTGCCAAACCTCCAATCCAAGGAAATAGTGCATCAACCCTAAATCCTTCATCTCAAACTCGCATGCAAGGTCCTCCTTGCAATCTTGAATCAATCTATCTGCTCCAGTCAATATCAAGTTGTCTACATAGAGCACAAGAATGAGAGACTGCCCCTCAACCATTATGTAGTAGAGGTTTGGATCTGTCTCACTCTTGGTAAAGCCCAATCCGAGAAGGTATCTGTCAATGCGGGCATACCAAGCTGTTGGTGCCTGCTTGAGCCCATAAAGAGCTTTCTTCAGCCTGCATACATGTGTGTCTCTGCTGAAGGTCTCAAACCCCTCAGGCTGCTCCACATAAATCTCCTCCTCAACCACTCCATTAAGGAAAGTGGTCTTAACGTCCATCTGGTGGACTTTCCACCCCATCTATGCTGAGATAGCCAATATAACTCTGAAAGACGAATATCACGCAATAGGTGCAAATGTCTCATCATAGTCGATCCCTTCGACTTGTGAGAACCCCTTGGCCACAAATCTGGCCTTGCATTTCTCCACACTCCCACCAACCCCCTGTTTGATCTTATATAATATAAATCCAACGTGAGCCAACCACAGATTTTCCATCTGTTCTGGGCACTATCTCCCACACATCATTGCGCATGATAGAGGAAAATTCCTTTTCCATGGCATCTCGCCAAAGCTGCCTCCTTATAGGAAGAAGGATCTAAGTCTATCAACTCAGTCATAAGTGCCAAACAACCTGTATGCCTCTATGGAGGTCTGCTCTATTTGAATGTAGAGGTGGGAGGCTCAACTCTCTCTTGAGCCTCTTTGATCAACTGATCTGCCCACTTGGCTCGTCTTCTCCCTGAACTAGGAGTCACTGGTCGGGTGGGCTCTAGATGCTCCTCTCTCTCCTCTTCAATCTTCTCCTCATCATGCTGCTCGACCTGTCTCACTACTGGCTGAGTAGGTGTTTGAGGGGCTGGTTGAGTCTACTGCTGCTTCTCATCCTCTGCTGTTCTCTGCTCATGCTCCAAGGACTTCCTGAGAGCCCTACCCTCCTCAAACCTGACATCACGTTTGATCAATGTCCTCCTAAGTGCTGGCACATACACCCTGTATGCCTTGGCTGTCTCGCTGTAGCCTACAAATATGCTCTTTACTGTCATGGGCTCCAGCTTCTTCCTGCTCTCCGAAGGTACATGGCAGTAAACCAAACTGCCAAAAATCCTGAAGTGAGAAACATCAAGCTTCTTTCCTGTGAAGGTATCCTTCGGTGTGGCCCTGCCTAACACCTTGTGCGGACTCTGATTCTATAGAAACATTGTAGTGTTGCATGCCTCAGCGCAAGGAAACATGGGTAGGCCCTGGTCATGCAACATGGCCTTAGCAACACCCACTATGTTGCGGTTCTTGCGCTCAACTACCCCATTCTGCTGAGGATTATGGGGTGCAGTGAGCTCTCTCCTGATGCCCTCTTTGGCACACAAGTCTTTGAAGGGGTTGGAGATGTACTCCCCTTTGTTATCTGACCTCAAGGCCTTTATCTTCTTGCTGGTCTGATTCTCAACTAAGGCCTTGAAATCTACAAACCTGGACAACACTTCATCTTTTTTTTTCATGAAAAATATCCAAGTTTTACGAGAATGGTCATCAATAAAAATAACATAATACTTGAATCCACGAAGGGATGGAGAAGAGAATGGTCCACAAACGTCCAAGTGAATCAACTCCAATATGCTCTTGGCTCTGTCATCTTTGCTGGGATAGGAAGTCTTGGCATACTTACCAAGAGTGCAGCCCTTGCACACCTCATGAGAATCCACGCTGCATGGTGGCAGTCCTGTGGCTATCTCCCCCAAAATTTTCAGCGCCCTATGGTGCAAATGATCCATACACCTATGCCATAGCTCTGCTAGCTCACGACCTTCCTGGTTGTCCTTCTTGCTGTTCAAACTTCAAAGCCGTTGCACCCCAAACTGAAGCTTGTAGAGGGTTTTCTCCCTAACTCCAATCTACACAGCTGTCCTGGAGTTGGGGGGTTTCAAGGGGACCCTCCTCTTGCGAAAGAACACTTCATAACCCATGTCTTCAAGCATTGAAATAGACACCAGATTTTTCTTCAGCCCTGGAACATATAGAACATCTCTGAGGTAGAGTGGTTTTCTAGACTCCCTCTCAAACTTGACAACACCTATGCCTTGGGCTTGGTATTTGCCATTATCTCCCAGCTCAATATTGAACTGCATGTCCTTTTCTGTTAGTTGGCTGAAATAGTTTTTGTTCCCAGTCATGTCGGATGAAGCCCCACTGTCAATAAACCAGGTGCTACTGGTCACAGAGCTGGCCATACACACAATAAATCAGAAGTCCTCTTCAAAACGAGATGAGAACTCCTCTATTTCTGCTGAGTCTGCAAACTGTCCCTTCTTGCGCTGAGGACACTTAGTGGCATAATGCCCAAGCTGATGGCACTGAAAGCACTTTACTTTGCTGAGGTATTTCTTGGGTTTTCCATGCCCCTTTGAGCTGGACTCGACCCCTCCTGATCCCTTCTTGCCCTTGGTTTTGCCCCCTTTACCAGCTAGGGTGAAATTTTCTTCATCAACATCTTGTTTTACATGAGACTCAGATCTGGGCTACTTCCTAATTTCTTCCTGCATGCAGTCACTCCATAGCCACTCCCAATCTGGGAGATTTTCTCTGCCACTGACTGCATCTATGAAGTTTTCCCATGACTTGGGAAACCCCAATAGTGAAAAACTGACCATATCTCTGTTTGGGACTGTTTCCCCCACCCCTGCAAGTTCATCCTTGATTTGGGTAAATCCAGTGAGGTAGGAAACCATTGATTCGGACTTCGGCATCTTGATATTTCTCAACTTGTCTCTGAGCACAAGCTTCCTAGCTTCACTCGTACCTTGGTACAACCCTATAATGGCTGTCCACATCTCCTTTACTGTCTTTCTGCCTGCAAGGTGGGGTATGATGTGGTCCTTGACTCCCTCAAGGATAATTTACTGTGTTTCTGCCTGCAAGGTGAGGTATGATGTGGTCCTTGACTCCCTCAAGGATAATCCTTTTAGCCTTAACATCCTTCTTGCTGTGCTGGGCCAACTGCTGAGGATCTGCTGGAGTGGCTGGTGGGTTGTGCACAAATTCCCAAACTCCCTTCTCCTAAAAAACAACTCCAATTCTTTCTCTCCAAGAGTATAAATTGGAGGCCCCATCAAGACGCTCTTCAAACCTCAGGCCCACGTAGGCCATTCTGCTGTCCAAGGGTGCAGACTCTAACTTGTCTTGCTAGAGACCCTAGCGCACCAGCTGGGTCGAACTCTTTGGCTGAAAACCTGTTCCTGAAGCTGAAACACTGAATGCTGGTCCTTAATCAGAGGCAAGGCTCTGATACCATGTTAATTCTCTTGAAAAATCAGAACCCAGTTGCAGATTTTTACTTAAACAAAGAACTGAACTGAACTGTAAATTAAAAACTGAACATGCTGATTTTCTTAACACTAAAATGCAGCGGAAAATAAACTCATAAAGACACAAGCATTCACACAGGAAAATACTCAGATATTTTTGGTCAAATGACCTTGGAGAAACAAACTGGGAAAACTGGTCTTCTGCTTGGTGATTTCTTCTATTTCAACAAAGGGTATCAGAAATTTTACATCTGCTGTCATAAAATGTTCCTGAGGCAAAATCTCTGTCGTCAACAACCTCATAGCCCTCACACCTCCTCCAATTCCCCACGACTTGGCTGCTGGGTGCATCGTATGACATGTACGACCTTGCTATACGACCCAGGTCACGCAGCCTAGCTGCAGGGCACACTGTACGGCCCAGATTGGGTTGGCTTTGCTGCTGGGTGTTGAGGTGAGGATGGCTGAGTAGAAATGGAGGTCGTACGACCTCTTCCTCTACTGCTGAAGTCTCTCTGTTGCTGAAACCTGCTCTCACTGTTGTAGCTGCTCTTTCACCAAGTCGGCTTGTGCACAATGAAGCCCCAAAACCCTATTTCTTTTTTGGCAATTCGACCTGGGCCCACCAATCATCTCAATGGCTGAGATTAGATTTGAATGGAAGGATCAGATCAAATGCCTTATGACTAGGAAAAAATAATTTTTCCTAAGTCATCTAAGTGTAGAAAAAAAAATTAAATTGGTCCCCTTCTTGGGGGGTCCCCCTGCCAGATTTGGTGCACCTCCAAATCTAGCGAACCCTTTCCTATCTAACTCCAATTCTAACATCAACTTCCTTACAACGTGGGATCCACCAACTCTGAATTTGAAGCTATCACCTTCTTCAGATTTGTGATCATGGGTGCGGCCATAGGTTTGCAGTCCTTCATCCGAAATCATTTCAGGATCTCAACTGCATACTTATCCCGCCCAAGGAAAATCTCCCCTGGTCTCTACCAAACCTCCAAACCCAAGAAGTACAACATGTCAATGTCCTTCATCTCAAACTCAAGTGCCATGTCTGCTTTGCACCCTACAATGAGATTCTGTGCACATGTAAAAAACATGTCATCTACATATATCACCAAAATGAGCAGATCAATCCCAACAAATATGTAATATAAGTTAGAATTTACTTCGCTTTTGGTGAATCCCATACTCTGTAAATATCCATCGATCTCAGAATACCATGCTCTTGATGCTTGCTTGAGTCCATACAAGGATTTCTTAAACTTGCACACATGGGACTCCTTCCCATTTTCCTCAAAGCCCTGAGGCTGCTCTACGTACACCACTTCCTCAATGATCCCATTAAGGAAAGTTGTCTTCACATCCATCTGATGTATTCTCCATCCCATAAATGAAACCAAGGACATAACTTCTCTAATGGAAGTGTACCTGACGAATGGAGCAAATGTCTCCTCGTAGTCCACTCCTTGTCTCTGGGAGCACCTTCTTGCCACAAACCTTGCTTTGAACTTCTCAATGCTGCATTTGCAGCATGCTTGATCTTATAGAGCCACCTGGAAATCACTATTGACTTCCCCTTTGGTCTTTTCAGTATGTCCCAAACATCATTCTTCATGATGGAGGTGTACTCCTCCACCATGGCATCTCGCCATACCCGCTAGTCTGTTTCCTCCTAGAAACTGGAAGGCTTGGAATCTAGAATGTTGCTCATCAATGCCATGTATCCTGGAAACTTCTTCGGAGGTTTTCTCTCTCTAAATGTGCTTCTAGGAGTCTCAACATACTCCTGAGCATCCCTCAATGTCTGAGTGAACCATTGAAGGTCTCTTGACAGAAGTGGAAGGGGCTACTATCTCCCCCTCTTCTCCTGAAGGCTGTTGTACTGCTATGGAAATAATTGGTGACCTTGGCTCAACCTTGGGAGCTTCGTGCTCCTCATCCTTTGTCATTGGAATAGGCTCGTGGGACTTCCTAGATGCAAAGTTTTCCTCAAACTTTACATCATGTCTCACCACTGTCTTCCTCTGCTCAGGAATATAGACCTTGTAAGCCTTTGAAGTCTCATTGTAGCCTACAAATAAACCCTTCCCATTGGAGGGCTCCAACTTGGTCCTCTTCTCTACCGGTACATGGATATAAACTGGACAAACAAAAGATGTGAAAATGACTCACCTCTGGCTTCACACCAGTAAATGCCTCCTTCGGTGTCTTGTCCTCCAAGATCCTATGAGGACACCGGTTTTGGATGTAGATTGGTGTGTTACAAGCCTCTTCCCAAAGAAACATTGTGAAGTCTTGGTCATGTATCATAGCCTTAGCAACCCCTATGATGGATCAATTCTTCTACTTTGTAACCCCATTTTGCTGTGGGTTGTACAGAACTGTCAACTCCCTCCTGATTCTTGCCTCCTTATAGAAACCCTCGAACTCCTTGGAGGTATAATCTCCCCCATTCTCTGATTTCAAGACTTTGATCTTCTTCCTTGTCTGGTTTTCAACTAGAGCTTTGAAATCCTGAAACCTTCTATCTCATCATTGGTCTTTAATAAGTAGATCCAAGTCTCGCGAATGTGTTCAAACTGGGTGAAGAATATCAAAAGATACTAGTCACTAAAACCGATCTGGAGAAAGTGAGAGAAAAATAATTCGAGCGTAACTCTAGAGGCAAAAACGTTGAGGAAGCATCTAGAGAAGATCGGGATGCCAATCAACAGTCCTGAAAAAAATGGATACTGGGCAGTGGGCACACATCATATTCTAGAGTTGGAGATGTATGTGACTTTGCAACGACTATTATAAAGAATTTCGAAGAACACTTGGCACTGGGAGGGTTTGTAATGATATAAATAGGGTCTTTTCTTATGGATCCACATACATGCTAAGTTAACTTAACTTTGCAATAACTATTATAAAGAACTCAAAGAACACTTGGCACTGGGAGGGTTTGTAATGATATAAATAGTGTCTTTTCTTATGGGTCCATTCTTTAATGACAACTAATGAAACCCATTTCCTCTTTTTCTTTATAGCTTCTTTTGGGAGTGCCCGCAACTTGCTTATAAACAGAGGCAGGAACTCAGTTGACAACTATGCCTTGAGCCTCAACAAATCAAATTATGGTTCCAGAACAAACATACTCAAATGAAGGTCTGCATTCAAACTTACGTATTTCATTCTCACCTTTTAACTTGTAGGGTCACTGATAAATTGTAGAATGTAACAAATATATCCTCTTGTGCACTACTGTATATTAATCTCATCTGAAATGGTGGTTTCTAGCATCTAATTGTGTTTTACCGCCATCCCACAAAATTTCCTAAGACATAATGCTAACCGTCGCTTTCCTCATATTCCAATAGTCCTTGGGAGATTCTCTTTATATATCAAGACTACATTGTTCTTGCCACATGTCCCATTTGGGTTAGTGATTGAGATTTTTATTGGAACATTGTGAGAGCTCCATTAGAAATTCCAACTGTTGTTGAGCCTGCGTTGATTTGTCAATGAATGGGCATCTCACAATCTCCTCCACCACATCCTCCCAACGTACGTTTAATGACACTTAGCTCACTAGAAGTTCATTTTAATTAGTTATTCATTAACCTTGTTCAACGGATCCTCTATTTTGTTATTCCTGGACCATCCCTAAAAAAATCTCCTTTCTTTTAGCAATGTAACCATCCTAATTCACTTCGGCATTCCCTTTCCTCCACTTCAAGGGTATGCTAGTTATTTTTTTTAATAATTAGATAGATGAGACACTAACAACAATAAATGGATTATTGCCAACTAGAATAACCTATTGTCAAAATTGGTACAAATTTCAATTCATTTTCAATCAAAAAAATACCATGCATTATTTCTGTGCTATATTAATATATATTTGTTTCAAATATATATTTGTATTTTTCAAGGTACTTACTCATAGGCTCAGTCAAGCTTTCTGGTTGAGTATTAAATTTACATGCCCACATTTGCGACAAAGCAATGTGCTTCACGAAGAACACATTATGCCCACAGTTTTTAGTCATGATTACAATAAATGGAGTCGGAAAATATAAAATCTTAAAGGGCATTCCCTCCCCCTTTTTTTTACCTCTAGCTATTTTAAGCATATCATATTTTCTGGCCTGGGTTTAATCCTTTGACCGTGGATTTCAAGAATGACAAAATATGAGTTAAATTTTTCTTTCTGAAGAGACCATGCTCCTATATTCGTCTATGCCTGCCACCACTCAATCCCATTGAGAATATGTAATATCCATGGAATTCCGTCATGATTCTCATCATAGATCATTTTTGAACAGGAGAGACAGAGAATTGATTGTCTTTATGTTTTTGGTTTTATCTTGCATGAACTGAACTTTACTGTAATTTTTATTCTATCACTTTATGTTTCTTCTGAAGATGGCTACTATGGTTCTCGTGTATCTGTTGTTCAAAATTGATGTAATGAATCTCTTCACATTAGGGGTGCAGATTGTTTTTCCTACCTGCTATAGCAATTAGCTAATTCTTACCTGTCTTGGAGTACTCTTAAGTTAACATAAAGAGTATAGTGTATACTGATTTCTAGTTTTGATGATATTAGCTGGTTTCCATATTTTCTCTTAATATTTTTAACTTACTCATGAATCAAGATTGGACACGATCATGCATAAATAATTAATTATTTATGCACTAAAAGAAGCTAGGTGCATTGCACAGTCCAGGGGAAGATGCATCACATCCATGGGTCATGCTAATAAACTAAAATGAAAAAAAGGTTGAGGTCCATCATTTAATGTCAAAAGAAGCCAATGTTAATTATCATATTAAAAAGAAAAGCTAGCAGCCTAGCATAGATCCATCCTAACCCTGGATCTTTTAAGCAGAGAGAGGTTTACACCTGTATTTTTAATCCCACTCTGTGCTTAATAGAACTGGGGTTAAAATGGATGTATGCTAGTAAATACTCTGATCGATGATGTTGGTCAGCTCTTAATTGTTTTAGATATTTTATTGTTAGATGAATTGCCTGTGTACAGTTTTATGCAAAAGGAACAGCTTAAATAAATTGAATTATGGTCCTTATAAGCGAGAGTTTTGATTAGAAGAATGCGTGGTGCCCCCTGCATGTGTTGTAACCTTATAGTGATACATACCTTATTCTTTAAAATAAATTCAAATTTCAGACTGGTTAATTACATCCTATTTTTATCTACTTCAACAGGGGATCGACATGTTTTGTTTGCCGACAGTGTTGTGAAGCTTAGCAGATCAGGTAAGATCAAGCGGCAAGCCTTCATGATAACTGATGTGGCTGCCTATATTTTGGATGCACAATGGGGCAATCTTAAACGCCGAATAGCATTACAGGCTATCGAGAAAGTCTGTTTAAGTGAGCTAAGCGACAATTTCTTTGCCAT
This sequence comes from Picea sitchensis, assembly GCA_010110895.2. Taxonomy (NCBI): domain Eukaryota; kingdom Viridiplantae; phylum Streptophyta; class Pinopsida; order Pinales; family Pinaceae; genus Picea; species Picea sitchensis. Next base: position 53,697 of record SNQJ01S0042030.1, read on the forward strand.
TATTGTTCCTAGTGAATATGACAATCTTTTGGCAAGTACTCGTAAGACGGAGATTGTAACAGTACTTATTGAAGCAACTAAGAAAATTATGGGCAATCCACTTGAAGTTGTTTTTTCCAACAGGTTGATCACCAATCCTTGCCCTTGACACTATTCTGAATGTTCTTGGTTTTCATTTTCCCTGTGGTTAGAGTCTGACTGATGCATGGAATTGCTACAGGTTTGAATACTATGTGGGCTCAGATTCAACTAGAGAAGTTTTCTTTGAGCAGGTGGAAGGTGAGAGACTCTTTGCACTTCTTATTGTCTTCTTTAAAGTTTTGGCGGAAATGCTTTTGTATGCCGTTTATCAAGTTTTATAATGATTTGTTTGCAGGTAGTGTGAAGACAAGGTTTGTTCATAAGTGACTTAATGGAGAATGTGGCAGAAAATTGTAATTGTTTGGTCAATCTTTCATAGTTGTAATTGGGGGTGGGAGGTAAGAAAGGGTGACGTCCTTTTTACCGATTCTCAAAATGTAATTGGTACGGAGTATTCTTCAGTATGTTTGTCATAAAAGTCATGCTATTATTTGTTAGCAACTTCAACATGCTTTACAACATAGAGAGTATTGGAAAGTTATTTGTTCACAATTTCCTTGACATTATTTTCTGTATTGAAGATTTTCCGGAGGAACAAATAATTCTCAAAGAAAAATATTCATATCATAAAGTTAAATGAAAGAAGCTTGAACAGCCTAAAATGAATTCTCTCTTTTGTGTGTTGCTTAATATATTGGTGACATGCTAACATGATTTTAGGTATTCTTTTCTTTAGCATTTGTGTGTAGTTGATATCCATACGAGGTAGAATAATCTCCATGGCAACAAAATTTATCTGTCTCTTTTTCTCTATTTTGTTACAATGTGTTTTTGGGAGAGGCTGATGGTAATTGGTAGCTGAATTGGATCGCTGCATGTTGATAGGCAGAATGTGGTATTATGCAAACTGAAAGACATAGTCTCTTGTTTTGTTCAATACAGTACCTCATGGCATTTAAAGGTTGATTTGAAGAACCAAAATTGTTCTGCATAGTTTACAAGAAAGATTATTGGTTTTGTGAGGATGCTCTGCAATTGTCCATAGCATGCAGGCTAGCAGCCTCTCCTATATAGAAAGAAGTTTCTCTTGTTGGCACTACTCCAGAGAAATTTTCGTTGGCTTTCTAGTGCTCTCTGCCACTAACTTGCGCCCTAAAGAATGTTCTCTGCAATTACACCAGTCCAAATCTGCCTACGCAAAACATTAAACAATTGACCATCATAAATCGTTTTATTAAAAACAATTTCTTGTAATAAAGTCAACTTTCCTGAAAGTCTTGGATTATAAAATAAAAGGAAATTACTAGATGATATATTTGAAAATTAACAACACATTTTGGCTGCCTGGATATTCAGTTTTATTTACCATGTCTGCACAGTAAACCTATTGTATTATCTGGTGGACTTGCTGCTAAGCTACAATTTTCCATCTTGTATGCCAAACATGGTGAGAGGAGAGAGACATTGTCAACTATAATGGTCCTTGCACAAAATGGAATCTACACGAGAGTCCTTCAAACTTAAGCTGAACTAAGTAGTTGTGATTTATTGATTTTGAAATCTTAAACACCTCGCTTTTCATTGTAGAAGATAAAAAATGAGTTGTCAATGCTTTTATTTAGTTAAAATGGTTGGAGGTTGTTTTGTTTCTATTGAATATGCTTCTCTGGATGTTAGATGTTATCCAAACTCAAAAGGATTTAATGGCACATTTTTTTCCAGGTAATATATTCCCAGGGAGCAATCGACTCACTAAGAAAAAACATGTCACAAAGTGGGATTTGAACCTGGGTGGGGAGGGTAACGACTTTTCTTCATAATCCCCTGAGCTACACTTGATTGATGTTTTAATGAAACATATTTGAATGATTTGAGATATATTCTTTTGGTCCCACTAACTTTATTATCTTTCAGAAAATTCTATTATATATTCATTAATATTAAGATGAGTACACCAGCCCCTCCCACATATTACAATAGAACCAAAAAACACATACTAATAGTTCATCTAACAGACTTCTATAAGTTTCTTGAAGAGGCCGTAGGCCCTAGTCAGAACTGCAAAACACCACTTGTCAAAGGAAACACAAAATATTAAAGGAACCAAAGATTATCTGTTGGTATGAAACTGACCATTTTAAGGACATCCATTGTAGTGCGTTGAAGATTCTAAGGGTTCTACCAAGAGGGCTAAATTTTTGCATTTGGAAGGAATTTAACAAGTGCAAACAATACCTTAATGTTGCAAATTTCTTCCTAAATTCAAAGTAGTTTGCTTTCTTCCCCTCCACCTGCTTGTGAACTCCTACCTCAATTCATCCCCAATCTTCTTTTATGAACCTTTTCCCTCATCTTGGTAGGTCTTAAACAACTTGAAATCAAGAGTATTAACATGGTTGGAAACAACAATACTCCATACCACTTTCGCCAGGTATGAAGCTTCAATCAGAATAGAACCTTAAATTAATGTTGACAGCCATTTTTGAAGTCAAATGGACTCTGCATGCAACTTTAGCTTGTCCCAAATATCATCTGTTATTTGAAATGTCGCAATAGGATTCAAACCCTATACAAGTTTAAGGCTACTATGACAATGCAAAACCTTATAGAAAATAATTATATAATCTATTATTTGAAACGAATTCCAAGAATTGAATATGATTAAAACCCTATGATGATGATGACGATGATCATCTAATTTTAGGTCACAATCTAGTTGGATGTCAAATTGACGTATGAGACTCCATTGTTTGTGGGACAAGGGACATCCTCCATGCAACAATTTCACTGCTTAGTCTACAGAGGTATACATACCCTACCCACTCCGGATTCAAACATATGATGTCCAAGGAGGAAGCAAACCATTTATTGAAGTTAATGCATGCTATCTAAGACATGGATTATAACAAAATATTGAAAAGAAAAATAACTTGGACTGAAATAAATTCTATAAATATTTTCACTTTAATCACTTACCATTTATGATCAAAGATATTCTCTCACTAGACTTTATGATCAATACTCTACTATGTTTGATTGTAGGCTTCTTTCTTGGAGTTATGCTTTTGTTATATTCCGTTATCAGTTTTTTTCCAAATTTGCTTACGGGTTTCTTTTTGGAGTTGCTATTATGTTAATTGCATTTCCAAAAGAAAAGGAAAAAAGGTTACTTAGAGTGCAAGTCAACTTGGAAAATGCTTGGAGTACAAGTCAAGTCATTATATATGAAAGATGTCAATTATTTGCAAGGAAGCAACCTCTCAAGTGGGCTGCACCCTTCTTCTAGGGAAACTAGCTTGTAATTGATCCACAAGTGGGGCACTTCATCTAGTTCAAATTACAAGATAAGATAATGAAACAACACATGCCCGAAATAGGTTAGGGTACTAATATCCACTGCAAAATAGATTACATAAAAATATATCAAAGTGATCAGAGTATTTTAAAAATTGAGACCCATCTCCATTGCTAGAAGGGTGATCTTGGAGTACCTGCTATTTTTTGTACTAATAAAAACCCTATTTTTAACCCAATATTTTACTTTCTTGAAATCACTTGAAATGTCAACATGCTGTTCACCATAAAGTGTATCAAAAAATTCACCAATTTTCAAAATGAAGAAACCCTAATTTTGATCTAACTTTTCATGTTCTTCAATTATCACCAAAATTGATATGTCCATCAAGGGTATAAAAAATGTAATTAGGTTCCCAAAAAGTAGAAACCTAGTTTAGACCAATTTTTTTGACTTCTTTGATCATGACCAAAATTGAAGCATATACACATATTTAAAAAAAATATGACCAAATTCCAAAAATATGAATGTTCTAAAATATAAAATCTTGAAATCACAAATCTAGGAAAATGTGAAATTGCCCTTTTGAAGCTCTCTCCTTTCCATGCATGTGCCAATTATTTCATTTCATATGCAAGCATGGGAAACCGTCTGAACTCAATAAAAATTTCAACCTCTCTATTGGTATGAATGTGGATGGATCATTTGAAGAAAACGACTTTTAAATATTTCTTACAAGAAACTTGTTCAATCTTGAACTTTGACAATTAAGATCTACAACCTGTTGATGTTTGCACAACATCGGGAAGACATTCTTCCATATATATATATAGTTATTTATTATCCAAGAGATGCATCTTTTCATGGATGGTCACCATATGTTCTCTATATATGGAACATTCATCATTGTAATAATATATTGATCTCACATATCATCTCATATAGAAAAAACAACAAATCAACATGGTATCAGAGCAAGACTGGGCTTGACTCCCTCACGGGAGGGCCTAGGAAAATGAAAGGAAAATGAAAGAGAATGGTTTGCTTTGACAAATACTTTAAGAGGAGCATGAAATGTTCATACTGAGGATTTGCGTGAAGATCATCGTTGTCTGAAATTTTATGTTTTAAGTTATTGCGCTAGCCGAACGAGACCAATTGCTCTAGATTCCACAAGACAAAGCTTCTTGAAATTAGAGTGGAGTATGGCGTTGCCACCTGATTCAGAATTTTGCGGAGTGGCAATTGCGATTTCCCAACTGGTTTCTGCAGATGAAGCTCGTGAACGACTAGCACCATATATAACTAGGTTAACATTGTACAATGCTCAAGGACCAATGATTCTATATCGAGAGCCTGACAACGTCCAAGATATAATAGAGGCAGTGTATCTATGGGATACCCGTCCCTATCAAGAGATTTTTCAGACAAGATTTACTCCACGACCTCGAAGTCCCACTCAAAGATGGGCAGATTACTACAACCTTGTGGAGCATGTAAACAATGCAAGGATGCCCGGAGACCCAACTGCTCGTGGTTAAGTTTTCGTTAGCACGACGAGCTTAACTATGTGGAAACCAATAGTCACAAGAAATTGCACGCTATATCACTATGAGATATTTTCCCTAGGGGGAGTCAACGTGACTCTAACCCTCGACAAAGAATATCACTACGCAACACAGGGGGAAATTTCTTTTACTGGTGGCATTAGCCCTCAATATATTTGAACAACACATGTATATTCATTTACACGAGAGCATGGATCATGTATTGGTTTGAAGAGTGCTATATGCTCTTTGTATGTTTTCTTTGGTGCGTTACATTTAGATTATGTGAGAGCCAATCTAGATGGATACCAAGTGTGGATATGCGGTTTCACCCAGTATGCCAATATGTTCAGATGCGGGGAAGAGCTATTAGACTTCAATACATTTCTACTGATGAGTAGACTACAAACATTCTGACCAAGCCATTGTCCAGAACAAAGTTTGTGTACCTCTGGGACAAGCTTGGTGTGGTAGAGAATGTCTCCCTTGCTGAGAGACAATGTTGATGTTTGAGGCAACATCATGAGACATTCTCCCCGGAGGGCCCTGGGTGGACTAGTAAGTGTTGAATTTTCACTATGCTTGGCTCAAGCATGAGGTTTATTTCATTTTAGTCATGTACTTGAACCATAAACAAATGCAGCTACACCATTCACAATTGCTGCAATAACCAAGATCACAAGAAGAAATACGATGCACAAGAACATAAGAAATATCCTGGGAAACCCTTCTCAACAAGGGAAGAAAACCCATCAATCCTTTGTTATATTTTCAAGAGAAAGACCTCTCATACCATAGACCTAACACACAAAAGGGTGCTCTCCAAAACCAAGAAGATAGCGCCCAAGATAGGTGCCCACTTCAGCCCTAGAAGATGTAATTGCTGAAATTTCCAAATGACAAGTGACTTGTGTGTGTTGTGTTTTCTCAATGGGGAAATTACCTTTATTTATACTAGACTGGACATACCAAAATTGGTGTCTATTGGAACAACATGGTCGACCTCAATAACTCATAAAATAATTAATTATTACAATAAACATTAATTATCTTTCACATATGGTGGAGCTGACCTGTACCCTTTACATCACAATTACGATTATAAGTGTATCTCACTCTTAGACAATATAGCAAGGGATCTCACACACTCACTAGTGTTCAACCACTAGGGGGCACACCCACCTATTCTCAACCACAGGGACGTCCTATGTTGGATTACTGAGAGGGGGGTGAATCAATAATAGAACAACATAATCATTTTAACCATAAAATGCAAGTGTTATATCAATGTAGCATTATCATCCAATAGTTGTAGAGTAAATAAACAATGAACGAATGAACAATCATACACATACACAACACACCAATGTTTTTATGTGGAAACCCAAAGCGAGAGAAAACCACATAATGCTTTTTCTTATATGTCTTTAATAATTACATTCATTGGAAGCACCAACTTCCTTTGTTTTCCAGCTGCAACTGGAAGGAGACTCCAACCCCCTAGTTTCTAAGGCTACAACATGAGGGAAGCTCCAACTCTCCAATTCTGTAGCTACAACCAGAAGGAGGCTACAACCCCCTATGTTTTCCGGCTACAACCAGAAGGTGGATACAACCATATGTCATTGCCTCATCCAACCACCCTGAAATATAAGTAGAATGATGGAAACACTGTCACACTATCACTGTGAGATACACTGTTGTAAACCTGTACCAATCAACTTGCACCAAACAACCCGTAACAACATGTACCAATAACCTGTGCCAACATATACCATACATCAACATGTACCTCAACTTGTACCATAAACAAATGCATCAACCATGTACCAAACCTGTACAAATAACCTGTCACAATAACCTGTCCAAACAACCTATCACAAACAACCTGTCTCATCAATCTTATCAACCAAATCAGATCTACTCACCAAGATCAATCACCAAGATAACTCTCAACCATATGCACGATATCACCAAGATGTGCATCAACCAAGCATAACACAACTGCTCATAATCGTCACCAAGATCAATATGTGCTTCTAATAATATACCAAGACAAGTATGCTACATCATCCATAAACCATGTGTCAACAATACTACTAAC
>SNQJ01S0042031.1:9983-28636 GCA_010110895.2 Picea sitchensis
GGGAAGATGAGTCTTTTATACAGAAGCATCCAGATTTACTCAAGCGTTGCAGACAACACTTTTCTCAAGGGGAGGGGCATGTTAATCCCTAAATAGTGGCACATTACCCCTTAATTGGGGCATATTACATTTGTAATGTTATTTTATTTATGTCAGATTGGGTCTATTAGTTGTAATTGTACCTCCTAGTCTCCTATATATACCAAGGAGACATTTTCATTTGGAATCATCTTGTATTTGGAAATTTATGTGGTGTATAAGGAGGTTTCCCCCTCGAAGAGGCTTATTATCTGAATTTCTCTTTTTTTCAAGGCGTTGAGTGCTTATTCTGAGGTTTTTCTATGTTATATTGATATTTGGTTCTTAACACAACGAGCCAAGGAAGCCAAACATGTTATGTCCTCCAGACCCACAAACCCTCCTTTCCTTGCCCTAAACCCACCCATTTTTCCCCTTTTGCAACTCCCCTCAAGATCCACAAATTAGCTAGGGATGAAATGGATGAACGTCAACTCAAGGATCTTTTTTATAATTGTGATGAAAAATATTTTCCCAGGAACAAGTGTAAGGAAAAAAATCTTTTTATGGTCGTGTCTGAGGATGTTTCTGAAGAAGATGTTGTTGTTCCGCCTGTGGAGGAACTACCACCACCATATGACCTCACCCCACTCCATGAACCACCCGAAGTTGAACCAGTTATTTCACTTAATCCCCTCACTGGCTTCTCTACTCCCCAGACTCTCAAATTAATTGGTTACATCAAAAATAGGAAATTCATCATCCTTTTGGTCAGCGGTATCACCCATAACTTTATTTATCGACACATTTCCCAAGAAGTCAATTGTTACATCCGTACAATCAATAATTTTCAAATCATGATTGCCAATGGTGGTTCCATAAAATGTGGGGGACGATGTGAAAATGTGTGACTCCAAATTGGTCAGTATCACCGGAAATCCCATATTTTTTCTATATACATGGGTGGTTGTGACATTGTTCTTGGTGCCCAATAGTTACGTACTCTTGGCCCCATTCTCATGGATTTTAAGGAATTAACCATGCAATTCCAACAGGAGGGACACCGATATAAGTTCCAAGGCATCATAGCAGGCTCCCCTGAGATCATCAGTTCCCATCGAATGGAAAAGATACTCAAAAAAGGTCATTCAAAAATTATCGCCCAACTCCACTCCATTCATGTTGTTGAGACACCTTCTGTGCATCTCGACCTCCAATCTATCCTCTCCCACCACCAAGTTGTTTTTACCACCCCCAAATAACTTCCCCCTTACCATAGCATCGGTGATCGTTCCATCCCTCTCATCCCAGGCATTATTCCTCCCAACGTTCAACCTTATCGTCATCCCTTTGCCTAAAATAATGAAATTGATAAAAAATTTCATGAATTACTCGAAGCCAGTGTTATCCGTCCTAGTACTAGCTCCTATTCTTCCCCTGTGGTCATGGTACTCAAGAAAGAAGGTACTTGGCACATGTGTCTTGATTTCTGAGCCCCCAACAAACTCACAATCAAAGACAAATTACCCATTCCAGTCATTGATGACCTCTTGGATGAATTGAGTCTTGCTAAGTACTTCACCAAATTGGATCTACGTTCTGGCTACCACTAGATCCACATGAAAGACTAAGACATTCCCAAGACGATATTCTGCACTCATGAGGGCCATTATGAATTCTTGGTAATTCCCTTTGGATTGTGTAATGCTCCTTCCAATTTCCAAAGTCTTATGAATCATGTCTTCTATCCTTTTATCCATGATTTTGTCTTGGTTTTCTTTGATGATATTCTCATATATTGTAAAACTTGGTCCTCTCATCTCTCCCATGTGAATCAAGTTCTCCATCTCCTCTCTAAGTACCAAATTTTCCTCAAACAATCTAAATGTGCCTTTGGTGCCTCAGAAGTGGACTACCTGGGTCATATTGTTGGAAAGGATGGTGTCCGAGTGGATCCTAAGAAAATTGAAGCTATGCAAGATTGTCCTCGCCCTAAAACTCTTAAGAGATTGCGTGGTTTTCTGGGTTTAACGGGCTATTATAGGAAGTTTTTTCAGAATTATGGAAAGATTGCATCTCCTCTCACTTCCCTCTTTAAAAAGAATGCTTTCACTTGGAATTCAGCTACATATCATGCCTTCCAAGCCTTAAAAGATTTTGTGTGCTCGACCTCTGTCTTAGCACACCCAAACTTCACAAAGACATTCATATTGGAATGTGATGCTTCTGGGAAGGGAATTGGAGCCGTCCTCATGCAATATGGTAGGCCCTTGGCCTTAACTAGCAAACACCTTTCAAAGTGGCATTTGGGCCAATCCATTTATGAAAAGGAAAATTTAGCTATTTTGCATGATCTCTAGTGCCCTTACTTATTGGGTCAATGATTCCAAATCAAAACTGATCATCAGAGTCTCAAGTATTTCCTGGAGCAATGAATTTCATCCCTGATGCAACAAAAATGGGTGACCAAGATATTTGGATATGATTATGATATCATTTACAAGAATAGAAAGGAAAATGTAGTGGTTGTTTCTCTTTCTCGGAAATATGAAGAAGATGGGTCCCTTTTCTCCGTCTCCTTCATTGTACCAAATTGGATCCAAGCTGTTCGTCAAGAATGGTTGCAAGACCCCAAAATTTCTAGCTTGCTCCACCAATTGCAACACAATTCTTCAGTTTCTCTAGGGTAATCTTGGCATAATGAAGAGCTTCACTACAAAGGTCGTTTGTATTTATGCAAGTAATCCCAACTTAAATCCACAGTTCTTTCTGAACTTCAATCCTCATCCACAACGGGGCATTCCAGATTTACCAAAACCTATGAAAGGGTCAAACATTCTTTTTTCTGGGAGGGTATGAAACATGCCATCCACACCTTTGTGGATGAATGTGAGGTCTGTTAATGCAACAAAGGAGAATTTTTCAATGCTCTGGGCACACTCCAACTACTTATGATTCCCCCTGCTATTTGGCGATACATTTCTATGGAATTCATTGTAAAATTACCTAAATCGGACAATAAGTCAGTCATGATGGTGGTCATTGATTGTCTCGCCAAATATCATCATTTTTTGTGCTCTTCAACACCCATCCATAGCCGTCACAGTGGCTCAACTCTTCATCGATAATATCTTCAAGGTTCATGTCATGCCTAATTCTATTGTCTCTGACAGAGACCCCACTTTCACCAGCAATTTTTGGCAAGATTTGTTCAAGCTACACGGCACCCAATTGCATCTCAGCACTGCCTATCACCCCCATACAGATGGCCAGACGAAAGTTGTCAACAAGTGTTTGGAAAAATATTTGAGGTGTTTTTCATCTGAGAGGAAAAATCGGTGGGCTCAATGGTTACCCCTAACTGAATGGAGGTACAACACATCTTACCATACAACTACTTGCATGACTCCTTTTGAAGCAGTCTATGGCCAAAATCCCCCATCATCTCTCTCCTATATGCCAGGGGTCTCGAAGGTTCAGGAGGTTGACAAAAATATTACAGGTCGGTAGGCTATTCTTCATTCCCTCAAAGACAATTTGGTCATGGATCATAATCACATGAAGCACCAAGCAGATCAAGGTCGTTCCGAATGAAATTTTGTTGAAGGGGACTATGTATTTATTTGACTACAACCTTATAAGCAGACTTCCCTCAAAGCTCACCACTGTCAGAAACTTGTGCCCAAATTTTATGGTCCTTATCAAGTTCTCAAGCATGTGGGATCGATGGCCTCTCAGTTAGCTCTACCCATTCAGTTGAAGCTCCATCTTGTTTTTCATGTTTCCTTATTAAAGAATGTGATTGGAAATAAGTGCCAAACTCTAACTAGTCTTCATGATTTGGATGAAGAAGGTTCCATATGGTTTCAACCACAAGAAGTCTTGGCCCAACGAGAGCGTCGTCTTTGTCAGCGCACCATCCAGGAAGTGTTAGTTAAATGGAAAGACATGCCTCCAGAAGATGCCACCTGGGAGTCGACCACCATTCTACAACAATTCCCTCATCTGAAGCCTTGAGGACAAGGTTGTTCTTCAAGGGGGAGGGCATGTTNTTGGATAGATAGATTTAGTATAAATAGAAGTAGAGGGTATGAGAAATCTTGTCTTGGATATTATTGTAATAGAGCCCTGCTCTACTGGAGGTTTCCCCCTCGAAGAGGCAAGTGAGCATTGCTCTAAGTAATCAAAGTTCTCTTTCTGGTGTTATTCTGGTATTATTATGGTATTGTTCTGGTTATATCATTGTTTCTCTGCCATTTCTAGCTAATTATTTTTGTTCCTCATACTATTTTATATCTGGAATACTACAATTCCTTCAACAAATCTGGCCCAACAACTGTTTTTTCTGCTGGATTATCCCAACTCACCGAAGTGTTACATTTTCTACCATATATTGATTCAAATGGAATCAATTTCAATGAGGCTTGATACCCATTATTGAAGGTAAATTCAACTAAATGAATATAATATTCCCACTTTGATGGCTGATCCATCACATACATTCTAAGCATGTCCTCAATTATCACTTTATTCCTTTCTGTTTTCCCATCAGACTCTGGATGATACACTGTATCGAGATTCAAATTTGTTCCAAAACCCTTCAAAAAATAGGATGTGAACTTTGGATCTCTATCTCAGGCTATTTCCTTAGGTGCTCCATGTAGCCCAACAACTTCTTTCATGTAGATATCTGCAATATTGTTTTCCTTGTATGTAGTCTTTACTAGAATAAAATGTGTTTCTTTAGTCAATTTATCCACCACCACCATGATGGAATCATGTTGCTTCACTGTTATGGGAAGCTTAGTAATAAAATCTACCGTGAAAACTCCCCACTTCCATTCTGGAATGGGCAATGGCTGTAGCAAACTTGCTGGGTTTATATACTCTATCTTCACTTTTTGGCATTCTATACATCTAGATATGTAATTAGCCACTTCCTTCTTCATTCCCGGACAAAAGTATTGGCTTCTCACAACTGCAATTGTCTTCTGATATCCTGGGTGTCCGACATATGGCACATTATGCATCTCCTTCAACACTACATTTTTCAGCTCACTGGAATTTGACACATACTTCGTACCTTTGTACATGAGAATTTCGTCTTCTTTCAACTCATAAAAAATAAATTTCTGCTGAAAATTACCTTGTTGTAATGTTTCTTTTATTTTCACACATTGTTGATCTGAATTTGCTGCTGCAATAAATTTTTCCTTCAAATATGTCATGTACGTGTTGATGGCTGCAATATGCACATCATGAGCTCTCTTTTTGAGTGCATCAACCACTTGATTTTCCTTGCCTTTTATATGCTTATTTTCGAAGTCATATTCACTCAGAAATTCTAGCCATCTAGTTTGACTAGAATTTAGTGTTGGCTGTCCAAACAAATGCTTCAGACCACAATGTTCTATCCTTAGCTCGGATTTATTACCCATAAGGTAATTCCTCCACATTTTCAATGCATGTGCAATCGATTCTAACTCCAAGTCATGTGTAGCATAATTACTCTCATGATATTTTAATTTTATGGACTCATACCATACCACATGGTTCCTTTGACTAAGAACTGCACCGAGTCCTTCCTTGCATGCATCAGTGCACACGCCAAAATCTTTGTTTGGATCTGCAATATTCAATATTGGTGCACTTGTCAATATTTCCTTCAATTGTTGAAAACTCCCTTCACACTTGGAATTCGATTCAAATTTTACTCCCTTCTTTTGCAAGGAAGTGATTGGACTTGTAATCCTTGAGAACCCTTTTATGAATCTTTGGTAATAATCGACAAGACCCATGAATGATCTAACCTCTATGACATTCTTTGGTACTGACCATCCTCTAATTGTCTCTATCTTCTAAGAATCAACTTCTATCCCTACTACTGATATTATATGCCCCAAGTAGTGAATCTTCTTTTGATAAAGGATGCACTTACTTAGCATAGCATACAATCTATGCTCTCTTAAAAATTGCAACACCATTTATAAATGTTTCTCATGTTCCTATTTTGATTTAGAGTGGACGAGGATATTATCTAGAAACACAATCAAAAAATTGTCCAGGTACTCCTTGAACACTCCATTCATCAAACACATAAAAACTGTTGGGGCATTTGTTATCCCAAATGGCACTACCATGAATTCACAATTCCCTTATCTTGTTTTGAATGTTGTATTGTTGATGTCTTCTTTCTTTATCCTTACTTGATGATAGCCTGATCTCAAGTCAATCTTAAAAAACATTCTTGCACCTTTCAGTTGGTCAAACAAATCATCAATTCTTGGCAAAGGATACTTATTCTTTATGGTAACCTTATTAAGATACCTAAAATCAATACACAACCTTAAGGTTCCATCCTTCTTCTTCACAAAAAGAACTAGGGCTCCCCAAGGCAACACACTTGGGCATATATACCCCTTCTTCAAAAGTTCTTCAAGCTGCATCTGGAACTCTTTTAGTTCTGGTGTGCCCATTATGTAAGGTGTATTAGACATTGGTGTTAGAAAAACAGGATCATAGAGCAATAAAATAAAACATATGCAGAAATACAACACAAAAAACACATAATACAATAGAGACACATATATACATGGTTCACCCAGTGTGGGATACGTCCACCAGAGAAATTGACAGGTCCTTCCTTTATTATTATCCAACAAATGAAGGGATACAACCTACATCACACCCAATGTAACTTCCTCTTATTTCTCTCACAATATCCTCACTCATAATACAATATTCACAATGATACATAATCGCAATACATTTCACTCATAAAAGAGGGTTTCCTTCTAAGGAAAAAAACCCTAACATGACTTCTATCGTCAGACCTGCGACCTTATAATGAATGACCCAGATTTACTATGAAATTACAATATACATTTACAAGGAATTTTTTCCTTTTGGGGCTTCACCCCTGAACCCCCATTGGGGAACGTTGTCCCCCAAACCCCTTCCAGGGGCCCTCTTTCCCCTAGACCCCCTAGACCCTATAGGGGGGTAACTCCCCTGCACTCCCCTGCGTGGAGGAGTGTACATTCTTCTGGGGTGTAAAGTTTTCATGGGGTATAAACAAAACTAAAAACAAAGACCTCTAAATCAAGAAGATAATCAGGCTCCACAACCAACAAGAAGCTCTTGGCACCAAATCAATAGAGAAATCAATGTCTATATTTGATGGAAATCCTGGAATTTCTCTAAAAAAATATTCAAAATACCTCAAAACCGGATGGTCTTCAATGCTTGCCACTTTGTCTTTTGTTGCCTCCTCCATATGGGCTGCAAACATCTGACATCCCTTCATGAAGCTCTTCTTCAATTTCATAGCTAAAATATCTCTAACAACTACAACTCTTGGAATGCCTTGAATCGTTCCTTTCTTCCCTTCCTCATCAAGACATGTGATTGTCATTTTGTAACAGTCTAGGACAACATAATGATTTTCCAACCAATCCATGCCAATTAGACAATCATATGAACCCAATGGTATGATGTTTATATCCACCTTTGTATTGAGTCCATTCATGTATATCGAACAATCTTTAACCAACTCATTGATTTTCCTCTTAGCCCGCGTGACTAACTGAACTAACCAAGATTTATTATGATTACTTCTTTGCAAGTGAAATATTTCAACAATGTTAGCATTTATGTAACTATGGCTATCTCCAGAATCAATTAAAATTGCTATGGGCTCATTATTGATCTTACCTTCTACTTCAATCATGGGAGATTGATATTTAGCGTGCTTGTTATCCAAGGATGCATAAATATTTGGCATGATTTTTCCCATGTCTTCCGTTTTTTCAACCTCATGAATGTTGTGGACAACTCTCATTCTTTGTTCTTTGTGAGGGCAATCCCTGTATAGATGATTTCCCACACATCCCAAAAATTGCACCGACTGTTGCCTTGGCCTTTTCCCAAATGAATCTGTAGTTTTGTGTTCATTTTGGGTGACTTGACCTTGCTAATTTTCTTGGGAATTATTCCTGAAAAAGGGTGGCTTAAAACCCTTCCCCCTTTGATCCTTTTTACCCTTCATCTTATCATTCCAAGATTTTTGGAAAATTGGTCTTCCTTTCCTCTGCTCATACATGTGCCTTGCTCTCCTTATGGTTTCCTCCAAGGTTTTGGGGTTATTATATTGAATCTTATCACTGTAGAAAGAGGGTAACCCACTCATAACCCTTTGGATTTTGACCTTCTCATCCTTGATGAGGTCAACATACTTTAACAATTCAAAGAACTACTTCTCATATTCCTCCATTGTCATGGTTCCCAACTTGAGTTCAAAGAATTCTTTCATCTTTCTTTCATAATAATGCTTGGAAAAATATTTATCTTGGAAATATCCCTTGAACTTCCTCCATGAGATTATTTTCTCATCAAGGTTATTGGTTTGCTTAAGGTGATCCCACCACATGGTTTCCTTCCCTTACAAGTGGTAGATGGAAATTATAGCTTCTACTCGGGATGGGTACTCATGTAGATGAAAATATTTCTTCATTTCCAATAGCCATGCCTCAACATATTCTCCCTTCTTGTGCTCTACATTGAAAGTTGGTGGCTTAATATTCCTGAGTTCACCCTACACGATTTTTGTCTCAGGTCTTCTCCTTTGCCTCCGAACATGAGATAGACTTGGGCTGCTCCCTAGACCTGAACTTGCATGATTTCTTCTAGTGGAATGCCTTGGTAAATGATGGCGTCTACTCATGCTTCTTGATTGCCTATCATTCCCATGATCATATCTTTTGCTATGGGATCTTGATGTTGATACTTTTCTAGCACTAGTTTCTTGCTTGGTACTATAGTCCTTGTTAAATTGCTTCTGTAGCATATTTAGGCTTTGAAGTATATCTTCTCGAGCCTTCATGATCCTCTCATTATCGACCCTATATCTCTGCAATTCTTTTTGTAGGCTTCTCATAGTTACAATCCCCCTCCTTTCTCTTCTTCCATTAGAATCAGTCTCAACATTACCCATGTTGGTATGTAGACCTCCAATTTCTTCTTCATGGTTGTAAAACTCTTAAGCATCCTCCATGTCTCTAGTTCTAATGTAGGAACTAAAATTTTCTTTTATGTATCTCTAATTCTGCAATAACGTGCATGCAATAATTGTTGTTAGAATTAAGTATATTTCAAAATATTTATCAATTATATTACAAGTCATTCTTCATTTTAAATTATGAATAATATTAATGCACTAATACCAAGTAGAATTCCTTAAATGCATTCATTTTCGAAACAAATTTCCAACGACTATTCGTTTGCTCCAACCCAATCTTCGAGATGAAATTTATGCTGGAAAAACAGTGAAATAATATTCATTAGCACGTGCAACATAGTAGCAACGCTCAACAACCATCCGATCATTTCTTGATTAGATCTCCACCGTTGATCTATCTTAATAGATTCACCACAGATCTAATTCATATCTCTCCTTCATTTTGGGATTTCACGTTCTCCAATTTGCACCCCCTAGTTCCACTGCACTCACTTTGCACTTATACTTAGATTCCTTGCTGTATTCACGGGCTCACGGGTGGTAGACTCGCATAATCATAGCATATCTTCATACTTTTTCATGAACCCACCACCAAGACTTAGCTTCTTTTACCTTTGTAGACCTATAATATTGTAACCTTCCTTTCATAAGTTCGTCTGAGAAGTCTGAACACTTAACCATTTTTCCATCTATGTGGACTTGCAGACTCATAATCTTGTAACCTTCCCATCTATGTTTACTCGCCATGCTCTTTGTTAGCGATAAAAAATGCACTGGCATTTCTGAAAGAATGATGCCTAATATTGTAGGGAACATTTGACTAGCTTCCCGGGCTCCAAATGCAGATTTGAAAGCACCATTGGAAAGCCTAGGATTTGTATATGTCGATCGACTATTCAAGCATGCAAAACAGACTCTCCATGACTGAGAAATTTGATTTTAAAACAATCTGCGCTTTCACCAGCTAACCCGTCTTGAATTTTTCTAGTTAGTTGGTGAAAGCTCCACCTTTCACCAGCTAAGGAGCGGATTTTCGGGTAAATTAGCTGGTCAAAGGCTGTCACGTCCAGAATAACCGAATTTTTGCCCAGATCGGGATTTTTTGAGTTTGAATGGTCTGAAACCACTTCAAATGGACATGTGTTGAATTATCAAGTCTAATTCAAAGGCTAGTTTTGAGGGATACGGTCAAAAAGAGGTTTTTAAACTACATTTGGCATCTTTTTCAAAGGCAGAATATCAGGGTTTTTGTACACTTCACCAAATTCAAATTTTATCTTTGGAGGACCAAATCAAACAGCCTTGGGAGGCTAAAACTGAAATTCATCAACAATCTACTACTCTTAGATATGGATTGACCTCATCTTGAGGATCTCTCCTTATCTTTTGTAAATCAGTTTTGACTTTCTATTTTTAGAATATCAGATCCATTATTTTAGGATCTGAGAACTGTGATGTAAAACTATAAAGCTACAAACTTAAGATAGACAGAGGGTTCAATTCTAGATACATTTTTGGCTATGTACTTTGACACTATCTTGCTATATGAATCACAATTTTCTTTGGTCATTATATATCAGTCTGTCCACATTTTCCATTACTCTATATTTAATTCTATTCAGTTCAGTTGTTCAGAACTGTCATCTTCTGATATAGCTCATGGATCTGAATTAGATCTTCTTTATATTCTTATATAACCCTCTGGTCTGTACTTGGATTAACCCTACAGATCTGTACTTGGTTATCTTGAATGTTTTTCTTCATACCTTGATTATTTACTGTAACTGATATCTAGTTTCTCGAAGCACTGGTTTATTTAGAGGCATGACATGTTGCCTTTTTGCTAAGCCTTCTCAGTTATCCCATTGTTCCAAACACTTGATTATTAGTGATTTCTTATGTTACCAAGCATCCTTAGCCAACAACCCTAAGGAGTTTCTTGAAGTGATAACAAATTGGCGCCGTTGCTGGGGAGAGGAGATCGAAGCTCAGCTTCCCTGGGAGATGACATAGATCTGATCTTTGATGATAGACAAAGGTTGGACACATTATTTGGTTGTAATCATCTATCTGGTGACTCCATGAAGGACTAATTCAGTGGCGACTCCACTAGTATGAAATGAACAAGATCTTATCTAAGAGGTATGCGTTCTGCGATTTTTCAAAGATTGTTGGTTTCCCTAATCCAGTGCCTAGTAGAGATGAATGGTAAACTAACCTTCCCAGATTTCGAGGAGAAGAATGGGAAGTGCCAACTGAACATTTTCTAGAATTTCATGATTACATGCATCGGTTGCAAGTTGTGCACGAGGATGTTCAGATCCGGCTCTTCTGTTTCTCATTAGAGGGAATTGCTTGGGATTGGTACCGATCTCTACCTTATGCTAGTATAAACTCTTTAGAAGATTTTCATGTTGCTTTTCATGTGTTTTGTAAAGACCATTTTCCAAATGATCTTCTCTATCTTGAATGCTGTCATGAATTTCATTTATTGACTAAAGACTCGGATGTTAATGAAGAGTATGTTGTTACCGAGAATACTCTTCGTTATCAAGAGATTGATGATTCACATTATGAAAACCATTGTGATTCTTTAAACATTGTATTAAATGAATCTTTTAAATATGATTGTGCTGATGATCCGATTATCCATTTTGAAAATTTTAAAAATGATGAGCAAATTGACATATCAACAGGAGATAATTTCAGATCTACAACAAATACTAAGGGAAGCCTTGAGTTTCTAGATTTGCAGACAAAAGTGGTTTGCAACAGATATGAAGAGGAAGGTGAAGAAAAGAAGGGCTCAGATAAGAAATCGAGTATGCATTTCTCTCCGAAAAAGGTTGAGTAGTTCACATTCATCATTGAGATCAAAGAGGACAACCAACAACATCATTTTCGTTTACAGTCAGAACATAAGCTTGAAGAGGTATTCCTTTACTATTTTATTGATCCTATTGCCGATTTTATGGAATCATTGAGAAGTATAAAGATCAAGATACTCTTTCCAGATGAAGGTTGTTTCTATCATTTTTTCGAAACACATCTCTGTTGGCTACGCATTCTTTTATCTTTGGGATCAAGATCAAGAATGTTGTCAGCAAAGAAATTTCATACATGGCTTCATTGGAAGCATGAGTTTACTTGATTAAGAAGTAGTTCAAATTGTTAATGTAGGAGTAGGAAGATAAACTCGCCAGATTTTAGAAGTATCAAAACATAGGATTTAAGATTTTATCTTAGAAATAAATTGATCCTCAATTTTTTTTTTTTTTTAATTTTGTGAAAAATCTTTTCACCAGTTAACATATGTTGCTAAGTTGATGTTAGCTGGTGACAGCCTCGATTTTCAATGGTTAAGGTGTACTCCCCGGAGGCAATCAAGATGGTGAAAGCGATAAACACAGATTTATCTTTAATGACTCCAAAATCAAAAGGGAATAAAAATCAAATATGAGATCAGAGACACAAGGGAGAGTTGATGCTTCATGTCATCGTGTATTTATTTCTAGATTTTCAGTTGTTAAAACTCATATTTCAATGCATAAAATCAGTAACCATGAAGATCATATTAAGATTGATCGTCATCATGACGATAAATACCATATTTTCAGGCACATAATCAGTGGTAATTAAAATCATTGAAGATAGTCGAAGATAAGAAGACACCTGCTATCAGATTGGAGATATCATGATTTGTTCCAGATTTTCAAGAAGAGCAGTCAGAAGTGCAGATCTAATGGCGAACATCATTTACTCATCCAGTAGCTCCCCAGGCACTGGTTGAGTTTTTTGGTACTCTCTCAAGAGAGTGGGCATTGGAGTGCATGAAAGATCTGCTCCTTCTTAACCTAAGAGGAAACCTCCAGATAATTGTACAGGCTGCAAAAGAATATTTTGATCAGCTGGGTGTGGATTCATGTATCAAACACTTTGAGCAGTTCAAGTCATACGAAGGGATCTATTTCTTTTTTAGGTTCATCTTTGAGCTCCAGTGAGGATCCCGATATTCACTTTAAATAAATTGAAGCAACAGCTAAAAATGGTCAAATCAAAGAGGTGGAGCATGTCACCAGAGAGTCAAACTTCTATGATGCAGAGAAGACAAAGAATTTTTTGATGGAAGCAAGACTTCCATATGCCCGTCCCCTGATAAATGTTTGCGATCGATTTGGTTTTGTACTAGATCTTACTCACTACTTGTATTCAAACAATATGTTGTGGTACATTGAAGGCTATGTCCAGAAAGTCAATCCAAGCAATGCTCCTTTAGTTGTTGGCCAACTACTTGATGATGATTGTCCAGAGGATTTCATTAAAGGTCTTATTCTATCAGTTCGTTCTCTCCTTCCTGTAGAACCGCTTGTTGAAGAGTGTGAGAAAAGGAATCGGCTTCGACTGCTGACGCAATTCTTAGAACATCTTGTAAGTGAAGGAAGTCAAGATGTACATGTTCACAATGCCCTGGGTAAAATTATTATTGATACAAATAACAATCTAGAACAATTCCTTACGACAAATCCCTACTATGATTCACGTGTGGTGGGTAAATACTGTGAGAAAAGGGATCCAAATCTGGCAGTTGTTGCATATAGGCGGGGCCAATGTGACGATGAACTTATTGATGTTACCAATAAAAATTATTTGTTCAAACTCCAAGCCAGGTATGTTGTTGAGCGGATGGAGCCCGAGCTCTGGGAAAAAGTACTCACTCCTGAAAATCCATTTAGAAGGTAACTCATTGACCAGGTTGTATCGACTGCTTTACCAGAAAGTAAGAATCCAAATCAGGTCTCTGCAATAGTGAAAGCGTTCATGACTATTGATCTCCCACATGAGTTGATTGAGCTCCTAGAGAAGATTGTGCTACAAAATTTTGATATCCTGTAGTGCTATTCAGGCCTATGACGTTGGAGGAACAGAGAGGGATCAAAATTGAATATGAGCTGGAGTTACTACAAAAGAGGAGGAATCTTCATCTCTTGATACTTCTGTTGCATGTGACTCATGTGATCTCTGGTATCATGCTGTCTGTGTTGAATTTAACCCAGAGTGTACAATTGAAAATACTTGGCTTTGCTCGAGGTGAAAAACAAGTGGGGTGCTGAAAGATGAAATATCTACTTTCTATCAAACTTCACCAGAAAAAGATGTTCAGAATTCCCAGTCCAACAATGACGTTGTACTTAACAACAAAGTGTTAGTCCATGTTGCAGATGCAGAGGAGACAACTCTTGTTGTTTCAATGGTTTAAGGTGAAAACTATGGTCAAACTACCAAGGACAAATTTGTAGAGGTTGCACCTGTTGAAGAGAAAAAAGAAGCATATAGAGTATCTATGCAATTATGCACTGATCACAGAAACTTAATGCAACTTGGAGGAGTTGAGCCAGTAGAGAAATTAGCAGATAATATAGTAACCATTAGTGCCTGCAAAGGTGGCTCAACATTTCCCGCCACAAATGATTCAACATCACTGTTGGTTGACGATTGTATTCATAAGCCTTCTATTTCATTTCCTGATAAAGAAATCGATGGCGCAAATACATTAGTGGGAAGTGAAATATCTCATTCTCTTGCAAATTTAGAGGACATGGCCAAGCCTAGTTCCTTGGTTGAAAACATTGAATTTTGTGGACTTGCGTCTGATGGTCATCATATTGTGGAATTTCCTGCTACTGCAAAGACACTGCAACATTATTCCACCAGAAAGACTGTAAGTAAAAGTGTTACAAGCAGTTGTGACTCAACAACAAGAACAAGGAGTGAAGCCTAGAAAACCAAGAGAGCACAACCAAGAATCAGATATCAAAGCTGGGGGTCATCAGGAACCTATGCAATTGTCACTGTCAGGGGATATATTATTTGAAAATGGACATTGGAAGTATATTGATGTATTCCAGAACCCCGAGACAAGATCATGGGAATGCCAGAAAGGGATTCCTTTGATAGAAAATGATAAAGGGAAACAAGGGATAGAGGAAGCACAAGAATCTGAGTTAATGTTTGATCATTTGAAAACAGAGACAAAAATCATGGGACCCAAAGATTCATCAGTCCTCATAGTCTGTTTGGAGGAAGATGTTGGTGCCTTAAATCCAGGGAGTTGTAGGTCAACTACAAGTAACAGAGGTAGGAATGTGTAGTGAAGTAGAAACTCAAGTTCATGAATCAGATATTTCTACACTATGTCAATTTGTAAATGAGAAAAACCAGTACCTTTAAAAGAAATGAAGCAGAGGGTTTTAGATCAACGGGTTTATCATCAGTTGTTGAAGGTTTGCCAACACCAGCAGTCTTGGGTGCAGTAATTCGGTCTACACAACAGTTATATACTCAGCGGGATGGAGATTCACTTGACCAACTTACCACATAGGCAGAAGGTGAGGCAAGGGTAACTGAGGCATGGCACTTGATGATGTTGAGTAGGAAATGGCCTGTGTCACTACACCCACCATAATAATTCTAGTCAAATTGATAGTAAATTGGCTAGTGATTTTGACAATCTCATATTGGATAGTCTTTATGAAGATGCAATGGTTAGGAAAACTACATACAGTGGACAAGGAGGCTATGAAAATAATTAAGCAAAAGAGGATGTTCAATCTCGATCAGTTTTCTTTTGCCACGGAGGACATCAATGATGCTTAAAATACAATGACAGTCATGAAATCTGCCAACGAAAAACTTTGGAAAATAGCCAGATGATAAATTGTAAAGGTTGAATGACTCCATGCCCAAAACTAAAGGCACAGGGTATTCCAGGTTCTTAGAGACCGCGCAGGGAGGTCTCCATCCCAGTTGGAGCCAGATGTTAGCGATAAAAAATGCACTAACATTTCTGAAAGAATGAGGCCTAATATTGTAGGGAACATTTGACTAGATTCCCGGGATCCAAATGAAGATTTGAAAGCACCATTGGAAAGATTAGGATTTTTAGATGTCGATCGACTATTCAAGCATGCAAAACAGACTCTCCATGACTGAGAAATTAGATTTTAAAAAAATCTGTGCTTTCACCAGCTAACCCGTCTTGAATTTTGCTAGTTAGCTGGTGAAAGCTCCGCCTTTCACCAGCTAAAAAGAAGATTTTCGGGTAAATTAGCTGGTGAAAGCCTGTCATGGCCAGAATAACCAAATTTTTTCCCAGATCGGGATTTTTTGAGTTTGAATTGTTTGAAACCACTTCAAATGGACATGTGTTGAATTATCAAGTCTAATTCAAAGGCTAGTTTTGAGGGATAAGGTCAAAAAGAGGTTTTTAAACTACATTTGGCATATTTTTCAAAGGCAGAATATCAGGGTTTTTGTACACTTCACCAAATTCGAATTTTATCTTTGGAGGACCAAATCAAATAGCCTTGGGAGGCTAAAACTGCACTTCATCAACAATCTACTACTCTTAGATATGGATTGACCTCATCTTGAGGATCTCTCCTTATCTTTTGTAAATCAGTTTTGACTTTCTATTTTTAGAATATCAGATCCATTATTTTAGGATCTGAGAACTGTGATGTAAAACTATAAAGCTACATACTTAAGACAGACAAAGGGTTCAATTCGAGATACATTTTTGGCTATGTACTTTGACACTATCTTGCTATATGAATCACAATTTTCTTTGGTCATTATATATCAGTCTGTCCACATTTTCCATTACTCTATATTTAATTCTATTCAGTTCATTTGTTCAAAACTGTCATATTCTGATATAGCTCATGGATATGAATTAGATCTTCTTTATATTCTTGTATAACCTTACAGATCTATACTTGGTTATCTTGAATGTTTTTCTTCATACCTTGATTATTTACTGTAACTGATATCTAGTTTCTCGAAGCACTGGTTTATTTAGAGGCATGACATGTTGTCTTTTTGGTAAGCCTTCTCAGTTATCCCATTGTTCCAAAAACTTGATTATTAGTGATTTCTTAAGTTACCAAGCATCCTTAGCCAACAACCCTAAGGAGTTTCTTGGAGTGATAACACTCTTCACACCCAAATTCTTGGTTCTTAGTCAAATTTTGAAATTTCACCATGGGTTCAGGTGATCCCATATTTCTTTTACTCTTGGAACTCCATCCACCCATACACCCAACCAATCCTTAGGACTTAGTCGATTTTCCACTTCTTACCACGGTTTTGTGGGACTGACAGTTGGTCTGCCACATGGATCAACATCATCTGCCAACTATAATCCCATCCAACATGTACCTGCTACCCTAGCAGCACATGTACTTTTTCTACCATTTCAGCTGACACGTGGCATCCACATCATGCCGACGTCATCGTACGAAAAAATACCCAATTTTTTTCTGATTTTGCTTATGTTCGAAATTTCCAAAGAGGCTTAATTCTTCACATTACCCATGGAATTTATTTCAATTTTAAGACATTAATTTAATAAAACAAGTTGCAGACATACTTGAGAATTGATTCTCTGTGAATTTCCGCTTCAACATTTTTCTAACTCGACCCATCGAGGCTCAACGTTGAAAACTTCCACTAGTACATATTGTAAAAATTCCGACGTTTTATTTGCAGCATTATGGACAAAATTGTCCATATTGTCGCAAAATAGAGGAAATTAAAAAAAAAAAAATCATGTTGCCCGATAACGTCGGTCTTGCCACGTTGACGTCTCTCTTGCCACGTTAACGTCTCTCTTGCCATGTTAACATCCCTCTTGCCACGTTTTCCACTGGAACGTCTCTCTTGCCACATTTTCCACTGGAACGTCTCTCTTGCCAGGTTTGTGAAGATACATGTCACAATTGCGACGTTTTGGAAACTAGGTTTTCCCCTCCAACGGTCACCTTAGTATGTTCACCAAGTCAAAATACCAACGGTCACTTAGGACTTTTTTACTTCGGAATTGCGACGTTACAAAATCTATAAATATGTTGCATTTGATGGATGTTGCGACAAGTTTGCTATAATAACGACGCTTCAAAAAGGGTTTGCGGGTCTTCTCGGTGAACAAAAAATAGATATTTGTTTCAGTATAATTCTGTGGGGAAGAATGTCAGAAAACATTAGAGCTGAATGGGTTCAGTGTCATTCAACATGACATATTCAAAATCTTACTTCTTGATCTTGTTTGCATCATAACTTTTCACCATAATATTGATCATTTCTCATTTAAATATTTCACAAAGCATGTTCTTCTCTAGTCTCTCCAATTCTTCCAATCATTTTTAAAAATATTTTGTTGTCTATATCCTCTATGTTACTTCTATTTACAAGGATAACACCTAGATTTCTATCGACATTATTGCTTATTTGTCAAAGGTTTTTACATTTATCATTTCTTCCATGTTGTCCTATATTCCGAGAGAATAACATCAAGTCAATCATTGTAGTCTAATCTCTTCAAGTCACATATTTTGTGAGTATGGATGCAAATACCTTGTTCATACTCTTTGTTAGGACATTTTCGCTAGGGTAGTATGGAATACTCTTATAATCAACAACCTTAAATATCCGATCAACCATTTATAAGTGTTTGCAAAGAAGTGGGCCACTGGATCAAAAGATGTATGTACCAGACATCCATAGTGACATAATATCTTTTCAAACGAGGATTTGTAGCTTCTTACACAATTATCAATCCAAC
>SNQJ01S0042032.1:0-14749 GCA_010110895.2 Picea sitchensis
AAACCAAGAACAAGAGCTCCTCACTCCAAAAGAGAAGATGAACCAAGAGATAAAATATCACTTCCAATGAGAGCAAGTTATAAGGCGATTAAAGAGGAAACGCCCTCTATTTATATGATTCTATGACCTTTAATTAACAAAACAAGTCATCAAAATGTACCGGCTAAGCAATGACATTACATTATCCAATTAATTTGTCACTTTACATGCTAAAATGCCAAACTGAGCTAATAATGAAGGCGTCAAGCTCCTTTAGGGGAGACGTTTGCCCTGTTGGGGCATAAACATCTTCCAGTGAGCAAGACGTTGCCCTCCTGGGGCTCCTTCTCGCAACTCCGGCACGTACAAAGGAGCCTGCAAAGACTTGGCTACATGCTCCGTAAATCGTCCTAACTCGGTGGCGCCCCGATAACTGGTCACGTCTCCATCAGAAGGGCTGATCCTCATAGGGTTAGGTTCGCCAAGCGCCCCAATGAGGGCATGCCCTTCTTCCTTCTCGCAAGTAAGGGCTCGCCATAACCCCGTCCTCGCCATCCCACCATCCGGGTGGGCTCTTCAAAATTTCATGGAGGTCCTGAAGCACTATCTCCCATGTGCACCGATCCTCTGGGTACTGTCACGGCATGGTCTCCGCCAAGACATCAGCTACCTGTGGGCTCATCAATATCAGTCCCAGACATCATAGTAATGTAAACTACATATCATCATTAAATTATCAGTCATATGCATAACATCCCTAACAAATTTAAGAGCTCCAAAGACATTACACAAACCCAATATACAAAGCTAAGGTTCAAAAGTGGCAACCTATTGGGCTAATACCCCACAAGAAATGGAAAGTTTAAGGTATTGCCCAAACCATGCGATGTGATATGTTTTAGGGGATGTCTAGTCATAGCTCCACCTAGGGCTAGTGTCTTCCGCCCTGTAAGTGCCTTTGTAGAGGCGAAGCCATCCACATGGATGCACTTTTTCCAAGCCCTTATTGCCTTTATCTTTATTTATATTTGCATTTTTACTACAAGCCTTGATCTAAGAGGGACATCAAAGGCTTGGCTTCAGGCCGAGTCGCATGTTATTGTACCTTACACTAAGATTCAGAAATGAGAAGGTCGCTCAGATGAGACTCTTCCTTTGGCTATAAAAACTAAAGGTTAACGCTTTGGTTTCAGGACCGATGGTGTACGTGATACCGCTAAATACCTATGGAACATACAATACTGACTGATGAGACCTCCTCCATCCTCTTGGTTAGGGTCTGCATTTTTTCTATTTATTATTTTCTTAGGGTCCCTTAGTTTCCTATCGAGACGCTTTTTATTGCCTTCGAGATCCCTGGGCGTAGCATATCTAGGTTTTCATTTCCCATGGATTTTATCTTTACCAGCTACTTTTTACCCCCTGCCCAGCCCCTTCTTCCCACGTACAAGATGTACTCGATGGTCATCCTAATGGCTAGACTAGGGAATGGGATGATGAGTGGGGTTTTAATATGTAAGAGGGATACATGGTGGGATCTGACGATGGCTCTGCAGAACCCCTTGGTGGATAACTAAAACCCATGAATACCAACTGCTGTTACTCCCATCACTACCCCAATAGTGGTCATGGATTAGCAAGATCCAAGCAGTTACCTAAAATGAAAGAGATCTAATGCATACACAAGAAGGTTAATGATCAAATATGACACATACCATGATACCCTGGACCAATTAATTTCATGGAGAAAGAGCCCCTTCACATGATGCAAGCCCGAGTCGGTAGTGATGGAGGCTAGTACCGCTGGCAGGACAAGTATATCGAAGAAGAAAATATGGGCCCCTCATACATGCCTGTTTTCCATCCGCCTGCATCTACAGCGTCTGTGACCATGTGGGTCTTCGAGATGATTCCTAGTTATCCCTAGATATCGTGGGATAACAGGACACATGAATTAGGATAAACATGAAGTGTTTATTATCATTAATATGATATATATACAATTACATTGATGTTGACATTTGATTTATATTTCAATACGTCTTTTGGACTCCCGACGTCTATTACAGTCACTTGAACTTTCACACTCTTACCCAAGTGATTATTATACCATAACCCTAGTAGATTATATTTTCAATATTCCCCTTATGTCAAGGGGTATATGAGTGCAAGGTGTGAGTGCTGGAAATATGAATTTTTTGTGACGCTTTGAAATCTAGAAGTGTGCAAATCTACTAATGGTTGAAATGTTTCTTTTGAATCGTGGTTTTGGATGACCACAAACCCAATGACTAGAAAAAGTTGATGTCTTCCAATAAAAGGTGATGGTGGTTTACGAATACCACAAACTAATCTATTGGTTTAAAGATTACCACAAACTCGAACTTGGCCTCCAGGCTCAATGGTTACATAACATTCTAAGTTATATAGAAGTTGGTTTGGTGTCCTTTGCTAATTGGAAGTGCTCTCAAATGTTGGTTTAAAAATGACCATAAACTATTATGTAGAAAAAGTTGTAGTATTCTACTAAGTGGTGGTTTAAGGAAACCACAAACCAATATGGTGGTTTTGGGTGATCACAAACCAAAGCATGCCCACTTGTTACTACTTGAATTGATGAGACTTTGAAACTTGAAGCATGACTATCAATCACTAATGTTCCCCTTATCATGTACAAGGCGAGAAGATGCAAATCCTTTCACCATACAAGATGTACACACTCAGGAGTGAATTCTACAATATGAATTAGATATCTTCTTGGTTATTGATGACCACACCAAGAAGTCATCCACGCATAGTGGTTCTTTACTCTTTCATATTTCTTGTTGTTCGCTAAACATTCGTTTGAAGGATGATTGTGTTTTCCATAATGTCACAGGGATGAAGATCAAAACACTGATTCTTCGTGTGGCTAACCACCCATTTATGTTATAGATATCAAATCGCCTTGAACTCCGAGCAAGCAGTGAATATGAACCTTCTTTAGCAATCCAACACTGGAACTGGATCGGTTTAGTATAGTCAGGAATATGAATGGTGATTTCTTTTTCATATCTGATATTGGTTATATGTTTATTGTTCCTGATTTATTCCCAAGATTTGATGATTGACTTGGAAAGAGAAAGTTGAACTTCATATGTACTTGAATCCGGAGTTCCAATCGAAGCTGTCGTGTGTTGGTCAGTTGGTCCTAATAGCATCGCCACCTTTTATCATCTTCAAATGAGAGTTCTAATTAGGATTATTTGTCGTTGGCAAAGATTCTTTCACTAAGTACTAGACAAAGTTGAGTCCGAAGTTTGTTGCGGGTTACTTTGGCCTACTTAACTTGCAAGCATGTCACAACAGACTGAAGAGTGATTTTGTCAATGGTGATTGTATTACCCACAAAAGAGAGGATTAGAGTTACTAAACACTCTAACGTCTCTCAACTTGGAGCCATTTTGACGATAGAATTAGATGTCACAGGTTTCTTGCAATTCCACCCAAACTTTACAAGGAAAACTCAACTTGAAACTCAAAGAAATGCACAACTTCTACCGAAAATACATGTTTACGAAAACATAATTTTCAAAAAATACAAGTAACTTGCAAAAGTATTATTTACAGGTTACTAGTGTTTTGGAGTTGAAATGATCTTCAGGAAGTTCGGAGTCCTCTTGACCATGACCACCATGAGCTATTCAAAATCCAGAGGCATAGGCCAGGCGAGAGATATCAGTCAGTAAAGTGAAAGCACCAATAGAAAATCCCTATACAACAAGGGCAAATGCACGTGTAGTTTCAAATGCATAACCAATCCAGCATACCGCAGTGCTTGGAGTCTTGAATGATTAGTACAACTCAGGTCCGCTGGAGTCAAATTCTCTCCTATTGCAACAATTTGAAGAGAAAAACTGCCACTCTTTACATCCACAATGTAAAGTTAGACACTCAAAATTCTTTGCTGCAATCACAAGGACAGATTCATCTGGTGATAGAGCGTGATATACGTGACACTCTGACATATTGCAAGGCATCACGCGCATTTCTCCAAGAATTATACATCAGTATCGTATCACTAAGGTTGAAACCGTTCTCTGCCCGCACTATTGGAATGCACTGATCATTGGGCTCACTCCATCTCAATACCCGGAACGTCAAAGATCTCAAAGCCCCACTCACTGGTATGGACCTCAATAGAGGTATAAAACGAACTCGAAAATCCTATAAGGAACTTCTTGTAGAGATCGATGGGGCAGAAGCGTCGAGGATAGAAATTCACAAGGGTAGTGGGCAACACGTTCTCACAAACCCCTGCATTCTCAAAGTGCGCGTGAGAAAATAGAAACCTAACTGTAGATTTCAATTAGACTTACAATCATGTTCTTTCATGTTCTCGTTGAAGCTTCAAGAGGAACGAGAAAGATTGGGATTCTTTTCCGAAGGGGTTCAGATCAATCGTTGTCATTGTCCAATGCACAGCTCTGTTGTGTCAGGTTCGCAGTGAAGAAATTTGAACGCAAGCCCTCTCATGGCAGCTCTGAGCGGCTAACTGGCATTTCCGTCATGGACCATGGTCGGAATTATTTTGGACTTTCTTGTAAGAACTCAAACTAAGTCGTTGGTTAGAACCCTTCGAACCAAAAGGAGACTGAAGGAGGGACAAAGCACCCAATGTGGAATGAGAGAGAGAGCTTTGTGAAAACGTATACCAAGACCCCAGCACCAGAAAAATCGAGAAAACTAATTCGAATAGTTGAAATTCCCTTGTGTTGATTGCTTTCATTTTCCTGCATCTGTGCTTCCAAACAATGTCTATGGGACAGATCGCCTCATACACTGATCTCTGCATTTCAGTCTTTTTCCTGTTCAGCTTGATGATGAGCTCTTCACTTTCTCCACAGTCCTCGTTGAATAAATTATTCCAAGAGTTAGCTGTTAAAATACTCACACAACTGTCCCTACTGTCTTTGAAAATTTCACACTCTAAAATAAAATGTTTTTCTGTTTTCACTTTTCCAAAGTTACAGAACATACACCCCCTTTCTTCCCAACCTTTCTTCCCAAGCTTCCTTTGGTCCAATTTCATAACATAAACAAAACGAAATTATCTGCGGTATGGTGATGTAGAAATTTGGCACCCAATTTTCTATTCTTTACGAGACTCATTTCACCTTTCCAATGGCCGAAACCATTCTCAACACCATGAATACTCACACTGCGTTTCGTTCACTTTTTTTCGTCAGATCATATGGCTGACTCGTCCACAGAAGCTGCCCGATGTTCCACGTATGAGATAAAACCGATGTGTGTCGATTGTTGATTGAAAACTATGGTCGAATAAAATCGCATGAAGTGTCTGGTAATTGAGGGAGATATGAGAGGGAAACCCTAGCGGTTGAGCTATGCAAACGACGCCAAAAACCAAAACCTAATCGTGAGAATAGAGAAGGAGAATAATTTCACATGTATCGAGGAGGGTGCTAATCCACCTGCGAATTGACTTGATAAGAGGGGCATTTTTCACAGAGAATAGACCTTTGGGCATACTGACGGGCCAGAGGAACAAACTCGAAAGCGTTTCCACACGTTGGAATGAGCGCCCAGGACAGACATGCATATGGGCAGAGGGAATCAAGCACAGTGAGACTTTTTTTTTTTTCTTCCAGAGTGGAATGAAAACACCCAAAGAATAACGAGGACTCAGCTACTAGACAACTATCATAGCTCAAATCATGCCTAAGAATCAAGGTCGTTCTTATACCACTCAAATCATGCCTAAGAATCAAGGTCGTTCTTATACCACTTACCACTATTAGACACATGAAATAGGATAAACGTGCAGTGCATATTATTCATAGATATGATACAGATATAACAAGATTGATGTTGAAGCTTTTTTGTATTTCAATATGTTTTTTGGAATCTTGACCTTGGTTATAGTCACTTATAGTCACTTGACTTTTCACATTCCCATGCAAGTGACTAATACCATAATTCTAGTGGATTAAGTTTTTAACAGTTTTAAATTGTTTTTATGTATCACACCTAATTTTATTTTTTTTAAATTCCAAATTGTTTTTTATGTTTTATTAATTTTAATTTTTATTTTATTTTAAATTTATATTGAATTTTTAAATATTTCTAATGTATTTTGGGGAATGTTTTTACAAAGAAACTAGAACATAATCAAAGTATGTATATAAGAATCTTTCTTACATAAGCACAAGACTACCCTATTTGTCAATGTGGATGGAGGAGTGTACCTCTATAGCTATATGTGAGTGTACCTATGCTTTAGTGCAGGTATTCCCCCAACAAGAGTTTCAGCGTTGCCATAGCCTATGTTCTAGTTGATTCTTCAACTGCCAATGGAACAAGATCTTTTGTTGGCTTTGTTGTGGGTTAATATGCGGGTGAGGCTAGGTAAACAGGAATTGGAACGGATTATTTTACTGTGTCTGGAACTATCATTGATACTAATGCTATTGAAATTGGTGCTTAAACTATTGGGTCGAAGGCAAAGGTGTAGGGATAAGGACCAACTAAGCATTGAAAGTGGTGAATACGAGACAAGTTCAATTGCTTATGCAACGGATGCTTCAACATGTGCTTCAACTGGATCTATAACTAGGATATATGAAACTGGATAATCTAGCAGGGGTTATCTTGCTATTGATGGTGGTGGATTCATACTTGGATTTTTCCCTGCCTTTCTTGCATAAAATGCTACTGGTGGGTGGTAAAAAACTTGAAAAAGTCAAAGTAAGCAACGAAGTCTGCTCGAACTTAAACACGCTCTGCTACCAACGCTATTAAAATTGGTATTGATTAAACTGCTTTTTAAGACGATGACTCAGATGTGCGCTTAGATGCTACTTCAATCACTACTAGTAGGTCTCAATATCAAGCAGATGGAAGGAATTATAGGCGAGGTGCTAGTGGATCTACTGTTTGATTTCGATCTATAACTGGAGGTGAATACTCTTCCCCTACCTTTGCCCCCGCTACCTTAACCTCGGAGGTGTGCTCTCCTTCCGATGGTTTAGTCTCTGCAACAAGTTATCGATCTGGAAGGTATAAGTGGAGATTTTATCTACATTGATGTGGGTGAATAAACAAGCTTTGGTACTAAAACTTATAGGATCTATTACACCAGTTAAGGACATCAACAATTCATAATGCATGGAGCAAACACATTGGAACTGTCGTAAATGCTCCCCATTGGTGTACTTATTGATGCTACGACATGGTACTACTTCCAAAGGATAGTTGTGCCCGCATACCTAGGCCTTTCTTTGCTACCGATGTTGCTTGTCCAAATTCTCTCGTAGGTGTCGAGGGTGCCTTTTAGATTTTATGCTTGGTTGGATTTGATGTCGATACCTATGTTATTTCTCTTGCCTTTACCACTGCTTTTTCCTATGCAGGATCAACTAATTCAAGATCAATTGGCTTTCGAATTAGAGGATTTGGTAAAAATGAAACTACTAGTATTGGTGTTGATTCCTCTACCTTCGGTGCCAGAGAGGCCTATGCCTATGTTGATGGTGGTTATTCAACCAATGAAACAACTAGGTCAAATACTCTAGCTGCCTATGCTCCTACTTCGGGTGCTTCTTAAACCACAAATGAACCTTCCACGGAGTGAAGGGAAGTGCGAAGGGAAACTACAGGATCTTGATCTCACTTCCAGACATAAGAATATCATATATAAATAACATCGATGTAAGGATATCGCTCTCTATATGGATCTCGTCTTGGAACCACGCTAAATTTCACCTTTATGTATGCCCCTACCTTTTCTTATAGGTATCGATCTCAATCTCCAATGGGTCGGTTATTGCCCTGGAACAGGACCAACTAGTCCAAGTTCATTAGCTTAGTCAACTGCAGAATCAATAGGATCAAAATCATAAACAACAGAAACTACTAGCAAACTAGGTCAACTTGGGAATTATGTATTGGTGATGGGTCTGCGCAGTTTCATATCTTATATCTTGACTCGGGCTATCACCTACCTTCAGACCGCTCACTGTACATTAAAAACTGAAGTCAAATCGATTGGTATGCATCCCATAATACCCCACCCACATACTTTCTCTACTTCCTAAGCGTCGTGACACTCAAGAGTGATCCAACTAATTCTACCCAATCTCAGTGTTAATTTGAGGACTTAGAGCCTCATAGTCATGTTATCGCACAATTATAGGTTGGGAAAAGCTTGACACAACCACCAAAATGGTGACAACTTTGAGACGTTGTACTCAATGTCACCTTGATATAGGTCTTGCGCTTCAAGGGTGACTAGGTCACTCTAGGGAGGTGATCCCGGTGACCTTGGGGGGACTAAGATGGATGGAAGGGAAGGAAGAGAAGTATCCCCCTAAAGTTAAATGATGGAAGAGGGAAATGGATTTGATGACTTGTCTCCAGTTGGTTTAATGTTTCCAAGTCTTTGGGTACTTGCAAAAGTGTTTGTACCTGCTCAAGACACAAGAAAATCCACACTTTCATATAGTATGTTAGGTGGAAAATCAAGTTAATATTGTCGTCCCTAATTGCAGCAATAATCAGTGATATATATCAGCATATAAAACATAATAAATTCTGCAAAATAAGTGCTAAAATTCCAATTGAATAAGCAAGAGACAAGTTAGTAAACACTAGTTCAACTCAACAATGATAGAGTAAGATTTTAGCACAAAAGAAACGTTGTCACACAAATCTTACTATAGATATATTTATCAGCTTTATGGATGTATAAAACCAAGCCTTATAATATAAAATTCAACCAATGAAAATCACTTCAAACTAGCTCTAAAAGTGTGCTAGGGTTAGTAGTTTGTTAGGGCAAAGTTATAGCCAATTCCTAGGGGCAGTTTATGAGTTATCTAGGGTTAAAGGGTTATATTTATGCAGCCCTAATGGTTGTAGGTTATTTGTGTAACAGAAGCAAGTTTTAGTGGGTGAAATAGGATGCCTCAATTAGGCAAGATAACCTAAGGCTCAAGGAACAATGTCCAAGTGAGATAACTTCAAAACTTCAACTTTTCACGTTTACCAATAAAATGTTTTATTTCTCCAATGCAATGACTAGTGCCTTTGATTATGGGTTAATGGGGTCAAAATAAAAGAGCTAAATCTACTACCTCCTTGGGGGTATAAATCCTCTTATTCCCCAAGGAAAGTAACCTAGCTATGGTTTAAAACTAAGGGGTGTATGCCCTTATACTTCCTTAGCAAACCCTTGCAGACACATAATTATATGCTTAGAATTATGATGGAGATAAAGTAGGGGTGTATGCATTTATAATTCCTACTTAAATTTAACAAATTCTATCTTGATCTTGAATTACAAATGATAGTAAAAAGTAAAATAAAAATC
Organism: Picea sitchensis; assembly: GCA_010110895.2. NCBI lineage: Eukaryota > Viridiplantae > Streptophyta > Pinopsida > Pinales > Pinaceae > Picea > Picea sitchensis. Next base: position 9,350 of record SNQJ01S0042032.1, read on the forward strand.
TTACCAATCCAATAGCAACAAGATAAACCATAATATGCCAAGATAAACCACCACAATAACAATAAAATGACCTCCAAGAACTAGCACATCATCATCATCATATCCATAACCAAAGAAACACCATACCATAGAACAATATAAAAAAACCCTCAAGGGTATCGAAATTTTTAGTCCTTAGCTCTTCACCATGGGAGAGTTATGATTTAAATTGAGATCTTCTGATCTTTATTTATACAAAATGTCGTTCACATAGTTTTTCCACATTAGCAAGGGTAAAACATAAGATAAGGGGTCCACAACCCTTATCTTACCCCTTGCAACAAAATAATATTAAACAATTCACTTAAATTTCACTTTTACACAAAAGAAACCCTAGAATAAGGTGACATCACCCCTTTAGGGGACGTTTTGGCACTTTGAAGAAGTTGTTGGGGTAGTAGATGCATGGCTAGGCCTCCAAAGGCCACTTGTCACTCATATGAGTCCTCTCTTGATGGTATTCAAGATTCCTTCCTTCAAATCATCCCACATGTCATCAAGCAATACCTTCACCACAAAACCCTAACCCTCTAGGTGACGTCAAGCTTCTAAAAGTGACATTTTTGCCTCTCCTAGGAAAAACGTTTGGCATGTAAGGGCTAGGTAATGTCAACCATGATGTTTTCTAGGCCTCCAAAGGTATGTCTCTGTCATCTGGCATGTAGGCCCTTGGCATCCAACCTATGGGATTCAAGCCCCATGGAAGCCCAAGCTCAACTTCTTCTTCCAAAATTGTCCACCAACTAGATCTTGCAAAGAAAAATAAGCACGCTCCAAGGATCTCGAGTAATAATATCATGGTGAGTAAATCAAATCAATAAATGAGACACCTAAGCATGTGCGTCAAAGATTACTCGTTCAAACAAGTAAGTGCTCAAAGACATTATGCAACTTGCCAAGCTTGGATATGTGAGGATTGACAAGGTGTCCTATTGGGTATATATTTCCCTAGGTGAAGGAGTGTTTCCCAAGTGACCCCTCTCCAAGACATGTGAAGTAGATGAAGTTATTATAGATCAAGACTCACTAGGCATGGGATTTATGACATACAAGGGGTTTTAGTGTCTCATTCATGGGTGCCTTTGTAGAGGGTGTGTGGAACCTTTGTTTTCCATGCACTTTTTCCAAGCCCATCCTCTTGCTATTCTTTATTTCTTTCATGTTTTAAAGGACAAGTTGAAGGCCACTATCCTAGTATTGTGTCCAGATAATGACAATTTCACTCATAAATACCTTGCGGAAATGAGAAGGTTGGCTCATGATGAGACCTCCTTTATCTCAGTTGTGTAACTAAGAGCCATTACCCTGGCTTGGTGACCAGATGATGGTAATGTCATACCACTAGATAGCCATGATCATGATAGGTTAGCTCATGATGAGACCTCCTATTCTCCAAGTAACCTCTTAAGAATTCACTATCTTTTATTCTTGCGGGTTCCTCTTTTCTTACATAGAAGTGTTTCATTGCTTTCTCGGGGGATCTCTGGGAAAAGCATCTAGAAGGTTTATATATAGGATTTTATCTTTTTAGCCAACAAAAATCCCTCTATTCCTTCAACCCCTTCTTCCCATGGAATGAGGAACAACCCCTTCTCGGGTCAATACACCCTTAAATACCAAGAGACAAGGAAATGGGGGGTTTTAGGTGATGGAAAGTGGTAAGTATGGTTGGCAACGGTACGATGACTCTTCAAGGGAGTTCTTAGTAGCAAACCCATTCTTGATTGTCACACACCCACTATGGCAACTAAATTTTTTCTTTTCTTTTCTTCGAGGGACAGAATCCCTAAATTTCTACGGGGCCTAGCATAGACCATCCCTTCCCTTATCCTCCTCCAACTGACCACAACCTGGCCTTAGCGCAAGCGCCTTTCACAACTCGCAAGTTGGAGAGTCAAGGATATTGACTCCTCTTTCTCCAAATGTCGATACCCGAAATGAGATACGAGTATGGCTCCCTCCTCACTAGCGCCTGCTACATACAACCATAGGCTACGCTAAACACTAGTACTACTCGCAACTCGCGACTTCGCAAGTTGGAGTGTTGAGCCCTCATGCTCCTCCTTTGTGAATCCTCGAAATGTGAAAGGTCAATAATGTTGTGAATCTTTCCCAGACGACATGTGTCCACCACCTGTCAACCATGCGGTCCCCACCTAACGGATGTGCTACGTGTTTGCACGAGCCCTTGATGCTCAGCACTTCGCGACTTCTGCAGTCGAAAATAAATTCTTTCAACCTTTGAACCCCCGATATGCGATACCACGCGGAGGTTCTGATCCAACGGTTCTCCTGTGGCTTGGATCCAACGGTCTGGATCCTTTCGCGATCTCGCGTATCACGAGTCATTAAAACCTTGCCCGTTGACTCCTTCGAGTCGCAAGTAAGCGAAATGATGAGATTTCTCCACGTGCCCTCCTTGATGGACGACTATGATCAAATCATGACTTCGCACATCTCTAGTTCGAAAAGTATGCTCTTTGACCTTCTTTCTCTACGAGTCAGCGAAATGCTGAGCTCTCTCCACACATCCTCTACAATGGACATCTTGATTTCCTCTTCGAAGAGTTCGAGATTTCGTGACTCACACGTTGTAAGGTTCTTCCATCGATCGACACGTGTCCAACTTGATATCTGATGGTCTAACTTCCCGTCAAGATTTCATGTATCACACATTCGAAGGGATCTCTACCTCTGTTTCCCCGAACGTCGAAATCCTCCTTTGGGCACAAAGAGTTAAGGTTATCACTATTTCTGTAGATCTGACGGTTGTCCATCCTCGTCTTTGCATTCCTCCAATATCTTCCTTTGGAGCCTTCGTTGCTTCTTGTCCTTGAATAATTTTGGTCTCCAAAGGCTTCGAACCTTTGTCCCTTCCTCTGAAATCCACCTTGGTTTAAGGAACACTCTGCAAGTGTTATCCCTCCTGAGCTTCATCAACTATGAAGGACTTAAGAGCCTTGTGCTCTTCTTCTGGGCTTAACAGGCTTCGTCCTCCAAGGGACTCAAAACAATTAGGAAGGTTTACATGCGTACATGAAATTGTGTTCACGGTCGACGAACACACAGTTCGTGACTCAGGCTTATGCCACCACAAGACACAAGTATTTATGAGTATAAAACATATCCTAACCATATGATTTCTTTCTGGCCTAATTATACAACCAAGCAGTGATAAAAGGAATACAATATATCCATTAAGAAGTCATACACAATTCCTGCAACATACACAGTATAGCCAATTCATACACAGTTACATATAAATTACACAGGGTAGGAGATCGCTTATCTATTATAGGTTGCCACCAACCAACTAATTGTGGGTGTTCATCCTTCCACCTGACCATAGGCACAGAGGCATTCATTCTTAGCACTCTGGCCACCCTCGTTCCAAGCCATGATATCACCAGGAAATTATCACACTTCTCGAGGGTTCTTCCTCCATTTTTTCTTCTGTTTGGGTCATGTTATCTGTAACTCAGAGATTTCTCTCTCTCGGTTATGGCCTTGGCGAGGTTTCTCATACGCTCCTCGGCATCAAGCTCACGAAATTCAGTTCGTGACTCACTGGAAAGCTCTGCGCATCTCCCTTGTGAGCTTACACTCTTTTTGTCCGGTGTCTCCTCTCCTGTGTGTATCCCTCTTACCTTGGAAGGTTTGCCGACCTATCCTGTTCCTTATGTCAGAAGGAAGCTCAGGTATACAGGTCCCTGTGCTACTTCGGGTTTCCAACCCATATTTCCATTCATGGGGGTGGTTGATAATTAAACCACCGGTCCTTTCTTCATTAACTGATTTCTCTCCTTGGAATCCGAAGGAGGTTGTCATCCTCATCAAGGGAAATTTGAGGTTATTTTTCATAATGAATCCTCTCTTATAGTTTTCACATTCTTCCTCTAGTGATATCATGGCCAGTACTTTCAAGGCTTCACCCCCATAGTCAATCATTGGCAACTCAAACAATAATACATTTACATTGTCCTCATGCATTAGCATGGTAATTCCTATTTTATGATTAATTACAAATTGGGGGAAATAGGGTGTTACAATTCCCTCCCCCTTAAAGGAACACCGTCCTCGCTGTTCTTTCTCAAAAACACCTGTCACACCTTTCTCATTTAGCCACTTCAGAAGTCTTGACCTTTGTCCTCGGTCAGGTCCTGTTTCAGGATCTTAGTCTTCGTCATCTGCCTTCAATAATTCTTGGACAACAAGCACATTAATCACAATTTTGTGCGAAAACATCTTACTATTGTTCAAAATTCAAAAGGAAAATTTCATAATCTTAGCACAATACTTATCTGTGTAGTTTGTGGATCTGTATCCACATGGTAGTTTTTTTATCCATGCTCATCGCTTTCCTTGACATACCCATTGGGTGCATGATTCCAATTCAATAGTTCACAAGAGCTATCATGATTTCATCTTCCTTTCCAAGGTTTTTCCGCATGGGAAACTACCCAATGTGTGCATGATCCCAATTGTTTACAAGAATTATTAAGGTCTCCTCTTCCTTGCGGTCACTCACCCTCTAGGCCCAGGCTCATGCATCCCCTTCACTGCTATACAGTCCCTCGGGTGATCCATCTTTCCCTGCCAAGGTTTTCTCGCACATGAAAATTTTAGAGACTCTATCGAGTCTTATAGTCAAGGCGTCCATCAGACTTTCTTTGTCGAGGCGTACCTTCAACTTGTGTTACCTCAACACAATAATTTTCAAGAAATCATGGCTTATCACGAGGTTTTCATGGCTCAGTAGTAGCCATGTTCATCATCTTCAACTTTGGCAGCCCTCATCTGTCCTTTATGGACATGTCTTTTCTTCTCACCTGTATCACAGGTATACAAAATTCATGAGACATCATTATAAATTCTAACTTTCAGAATTTTATTGCAAATCTGTCATCCACAGATTTTTCAATCTCATGATTTGTTTTCATATTTGTTCTGCACAGGAACTAGATTCATAATTATGGGACTTTCCTTCCCATAACGGTTTGGCTCAGCAGGAAATTGGCCTTCCTTATGGGCTTACAATGCTGCCATATCCACGACCCCTTTGCTTCCTGCACTTTCAACTTCAATCGACCAAACAACTTGTTATCTTTTCCATGCATATACATTTTATTTCACCTTTACAACATCATCACAACAATTTCAGAATTGTGCATACTTAACAATTAAATTACTTTCTCAAAAAAGAAATACCATTCCTTGCAGTTTGGCTCAGCAGGCAATCGGTCTTCCTTATGGACTTACAACACTGCCATATCCAAGACCCCTTCCTCCCTGCAATTTCATTCTTTACACAGCCAAACAATTATTAGTTTTTCGTGTACATTACCTTTTTCGAAAATCAAG
>SNQJ01S0042032.1:22189-35518 GCA_010110895.2 Picea sitchensis
ATGAACCTCTATTGTGACCTTTGACAAGATTAGAATGTTTCGGAAGGAAGCAAAGAAATGAAGGAAACCCTAGACAAGATGTCGGTGGCAGAAATATAATTAATATGAATTAATTAGTACCTAGAAGGAGAAGTCGGCCTAGGAAAGCCTACCAAAATTACTATAAATACAGGGCGCCAGTCTCTCATTATACACATTCTCAGAATTGCAGAAGTCACTTGTGCACACTACAATCCGACAGTTTTGTGTGCAAGTTCTGGGGAAGGTGTTGCGCTAGTTTCTGGGTTGGAATATCTGATCAGCTTTGGTTACTTTCTTTCTTGGTGCATTAGCCTTTCTTGGCTATTGATTGCTACCAGGATTCTTCTCTTTTTCAAGGTCAAGTTTCTCAGAGGGTGGCTTCAGACTATGGTTGGGTGACAAGGGTATTGTCAATGGTAAAATGAGCACAATCCTTCATATTCTAACAGGTTATGGGCCCACACCTCCTTCATTCAGTCTAAACGCTGGAAGGAAGCATAATCTCTAGGATATTGAGCTCGCTGAGGAATTTACGCTAGAGTTAATAGTAGAAGCAGCTTCCAAGACACTGTCACTAGGGTTACTAGCAGAAGCAGTTGCAGAAACCCTAATCTCAGATCCAACACCTTGTGATGGAGCATCTCTCTCAAGGAGAATATATTTAGATGCGCCCTAGTTCAACGCACCTTTTGGATATCCCATAAGACAAAAACATCAAAGTTGAAGTTTTGGATCTAAGCATGACCAACCACCAGTCAACTGAAGATATGAGTGAAACGATCAGTCTCTTACACTACTCATCACTCACTGGAATGATTAAACACGACATGTGGATAATCGATTGTGGAGATTCTAGACACATGACTGGAGATCAAGCCAGACTCTCAAACCTAAATGAGAAGAAGACATCGTACAAGGTATATCTTGGAGACAAAAGAACCTATCCAAACGAAGGATTTGGACAAGCCTCCGTCAAGTTGAAATCAGGTAACAATGTTCACTTAAGCAATTTTTTATATGTACTTAGTTTAGAAAAGAATCGTGTATCGATATCATGCCTAGAAGACAAGGGAAACATAATAGCTTTCATGGATGGAAAAGTGTTATCATGGCATAAAGACTACAACATAGAGAATGCTAGGGTTATTGGAAGTTGTGAAGGAAATATGTATAGATTACTAGAACAAAATGAAGAATCTCCCGTACATGACAAAGTCAACCCTAATGAGATTTGGCATAGAAGGTACGCTCATATTACTTATCAAGCATTACCTTTTCTCAGAAGAATGGTTGAAGGAATACCAGAATTGAAATCTACACATGAAGGAATTTGCAAGGGATGTTCCCTTGGGAAGAATATCAAGAAACCATTCCCAAGCAGCAACAAATGATCTAAGGAGATCCTAGATCTAATACATTCAGATGTTTGCGGTCTGATGCTAGTCAGATATCTAGGAGGATCTCTTTACTACGTAATCTTCATAGATGACTATTCAAGAAAGACTTGGCTATACCTACTAAAGACAAAAGACGAAGTATTCAACAAATTCCAAGAATTCAAAGAAGAGATAGAAAACCTCACTAACAAGAAGATCAAGACATTAAGAACAGATAAAGGAGGACAATACACCTCGAAGGAATTCATTGCATTCTGCAAATCGACAGGGATTAGGAGGGACCTGACTGTTCCTCATAATCCTCAACAAAATGGTATAGAAGAAACAAAGAATAGATCTATTGAAGAAACCATAAAATCCTTATTGAATGATCAAGGTCTATCCATGTTCTTATAGGGAGAAGCAGCAATGACAACAATATATGTGCAGAACATAAGTCCTCATCGTATATTGAAGGACATGACACCAGAAGAAGCCTTCTCAGAACAACACAAGATCGAAGTCAGTAGAGACGTAACATTCAATGAAAAGATGGCCTTCAAGAAATCCATAGAAGAAACTATTGAAGAAGAAGAGATTGAAGAACCTAATGAAGAAAACACAGAAAATGAAAAATGACGAAAAGGAACAACATGATCATCCTATGGAGCCATGCGAAAACATTGATTCAGATATCGTACCCAAGACCAAGAAATGACCAAATTGTCTTGAAGCTACCTTACAAGACACAGAAAAACTCAAGGTTCCAGAAGGAACATTCAGAAAGAGTAAAAGACCTAAAAGATTATCAAGTTATGTAGCATACATGACGAAGATTCTAGATGAAGAGCCTACCACATTTGAATAAGCAGTTCAAAAGGGACAATGGAAAGAAGATATGACGAAAGAACATCAATCCATTATGAAAAATGAGTTATGGGAAATCGTACCTAGACCTAAATAAAAATCAGTGGTAACTTCAAAATGGGTATACAAGATCAAACATGCAGTAGACGGAAGCGTGGATAAATACAAGGCAAGATTCGTAGCTAGAGGGTTCTCCTAGAAGGAGGGATAAGATTATGANAAAAGATGGCCTTCAAGAAATCCATAGAAGAAACTATTGAAGAAGAAGAGATTGAAGAACCTAATGAAGAAAACACAGAAAATGAAAAATGACGAAAAGGAACAACATGATCATCCTATGGAGCCATGCGAAAACATTGATTCAGATATCGTACCCAAGACCAAGAAATGACCAAATTGTCTTGAAGCTACCTTACAAGACACAGAAAAACTCAAGGTTCCAGAAGGAACATTCAGAAAGAGTAAAAGACCTAAAAGATTATCAAGTTATGTAGCATACATGACGAAGATTCTAGATGAAGAGCCTACCACATTTGAATAAGCAGTTCAAAAGGGACAATGGAAAGAAGATATGACGAAAGAACATCAATCCATTATGAAAAATGAGTTATGGGAAATCGTACCTAGACCTAAATAAAAATCAGTGGTAACTTCAAAATGGGTATACAAGATCAAACATGCAGTAGACGGAAGCGTGGATAAATACAAGGCAAGATTCGTAGCTAGAGGGTTCTCCTAGAAGGAGGGATAAGATTATGACGAAATTTTTTCTCTAGTGGCTAGATATACTTCCATCAGAGCTATCATTTCTCTTACTGCTTCCATGGGATGGAACTTACATCAGATGGATGTAAATACAACTTTCCTCAATGGAGAAATTGAAGAAGAAGTATATATTGAACAACCTCAAGGGTTTGAGGTACATTCCAGAGACACTCACATTTGTAGATTAAAGAAATCTCTATATGGACTCAAGGAAGCTCCAAGGGCTTGGTATTCCAAAATGGACAACTATCTAACGAGACTTGGTTTCTCCAAGAGTCATGCAGATCCAAACCTTTATTATAAAGTCATGGACAATGCACCTATAATTATACTACTATATGTTGACGATCTATTCATAACAGGTGAAGAGTCTCTCGTCATTCAATGCAAGAAGGAACTAGCTTCTGAATTTGATATAAAAGATCTAGGTCTCATGCATTATTACTTGGGACTAGAAGTATGGTAGAAGCATGGTGAAGTATTCCTTGGACAAGGAAAGTACGCAATAAAGATCCTTCAAAAGTTTGGAATGATGTACTGTAAGTCCATGGACACTCCTATGAATGCGGATATAAGAAAAGTAAAAGATCCAGATTCTGATCCAGTAGATTCATCTCTATATCAACAACTAATTGGGTCATTGATGTATTTGGTAAATACTCGACCAAACATTTGCTTTGCCATGAATACACTAATCCAGTTCTAGGTGGAACCAAGACATGAGCACTGGATAGCTACAAAGCATGTATTAAGATATATTTGTGGGACAATAAACTATGGCTTGAGATATACCGTGTCCAGTGATATCCAACTTCATGGATTCATAGACTCAGATTGGGAAGGAAGTGCAAAAGACAGAAAGAGCACTTCAGGTACGTGTTTCATCTTGGGCTCCGCTATGATATCTTGGAGCAGTAGGAAACAGAAGTTGTCGCACTTATCATAGCAGACGCAGAGTATATTGCAGCATGTGAAGCATGAACATAAGAAATATGGCTAAGGAATTTAATCTCCGATTTATTTGATCAGATTCCAGAATCGACCATAATACATTGTGATAATCAGAGTTGTATAAGATTATCAGAACATCCTATGTTTCATGAAATTTTGAAACACATTGAGATCAAATACTACTTTATTCGAGATAAAGTCCAGGAAGGAGAGGTAAATCTTGAGTATATCACCACAGATGAGAAGACATCAGACATCCTGACAAAACCTCTATCCAGAATAAAGTTTGCATATTTCCGAGAGAATATGGGGATCGTGTAAATAACTCCCTTAGCCGAAAGGGAAGAAATGACTCTCTAGGTTGGGAGGGAGCACTAAAAATATTATTGAAGACATTTATTTTCGAGATTGAAAAATAGCCCAGTTGGGCAGATTCTTTCATGTTCAGAAAGTGGATTGAGATTTTTGATGGACAACAATTTCCCATTGTGGTTAACATGGAAAATGGTCCAGATTGTTGATGTATCATAGACAACGACTTCCCATTGTGGTTAACATGGGGAGTGGTCTAGGGAAGTCTCTCTTCTTGAGGGTTACTCAAGAAGACTGGCCTACCTTGCCAGACAACGATTTCTCAGTGTGGTTAACATGAGGAATGGTCTATTTTGGAGGTTGATATAGAACAATATTTTCCTCTTGTGGTTATTAGAGGAAATGGTCTGGACAATCATTCCTTAGGGTGTATTCATTCTCTCCAGGTTGCACTTTGTTTAGTGTCGGAGGAATGGCCCTGGGTGGGGAATGGTCCAAGATCAGTAATCAGGGATAGACATTCCTTAGGGCAGATTAATTCTCTCCAGGTTACACTTTGTTTAGTGTCGGAGGAATGGCCCAGGGTGAGGAATGGTCCAGGCTAAAAAATCAGGAGCAATCATTCTTCCTTGTTTGAGAAGACTCATCGTTGATGTTCTACACTGAGGGAAGATATTCTTTCAGAGCTCATAGATGCGAGTGAAAGATTGGCCCAGATGATTCAGTTTATCTTTAACAATATTTTCTGTGCAGGTTGCTAATAGATGATTGTTATGGAGATTGTCTGTCTCTAGACAGTAGAGATATGCTACTGTGGTGGATATGTTCCACTATTTGTGACTATGTGTCACAATTTGAGTAGTTGTGTACTACCGTGGATAGATACAATTGTGTCCTATCAATTGATATTGTACCAGTTGTCATGGAGATTATCTAGTTGGATAATAATGACGGTGCTCGTGATACTACCAGTTGAATGGTATGTTTTGTGCTCAATACCATACCTCCCTAGCTAGGATGGAGTGTTGATATTATGGTAGCTTTGAGAAGTATGAACCTCTATTGTGACCTTTGACAAGATTAGAATGTTCCAGAAGGAAGCAAAGAAATGAAGGAAACCCTAGACAAGATGTTGGTTGTAGAAATATAATTAATATGAATTAATTAGTACCCAGAAGGAGAAGTTGGCCAAGGCAAGCCTACCAGAATTACTATAAATACAGGGCTCCAGTCTCTCATTATACACATTCTCATAATTGTAGAAGTCACTTGTGTGCACTGCATTCTGGCAGTTTTGTGCGCAAGTTCCGGGGAAGATGTTGCGCCAGTTTCTGGGTTGGAATATCTGATCAGATTTGGTTACTTTCTTGCTTGGTGCATTAGCCTTGCTTGGCTATTGATTTATACCAGGATTCTTCTCTTTGTCAAGGTCAAGGTGCTTAGAGGGTGGCTTCGGCCTATGATTGGGTGACAAGGGTATTGTCAATGGTAAAACAAGCACAATCCTTCATATTCTAATAGTATGTGCCTTTAATTCTTGGGATATAAGCTCTCGGTTCTCCCCTAACTTAACCCCAAAGCTCTAGATTGCTTAACCAAAAGTTGACTTTAGATACATTGAGTATCATAAAACTCTGGGCAATAAAGAGAGTCCCTACGAAAGGTGCCCCAACACTTTATGGAATTTTGTCTACCCTTGGTGGGGCTTAACGTGAGTCTACGGTCACCCGTAGAGCGAGTTATTCAGAAATTGGTATAGTGGGGTCTAACCACCATTCCAAATCTATGTCGAGGAATTTTCTGAACTACCAACAAGATGATCATTAGAAGCCTAATTCAAGAGTGCACATATCAGGAAATAAGTAAACGTAGCCCACCTTGAAATTCAAGGATTTATGTTTATGAATGAATGACGATTTCAAGGTTCCACCTGTGTTTATGAATGAATAAATTTGTTGTCACCCTGATCGGATATTTCAAGGTCAAAGACATCCCAAGTCCAATGGTTTAATTTCAAGGCAGCGTAATTTAGTTGAGTTATTACATTTTCTCTTCCTCAAGGAAAAGAAGATGCCCAACACGAGGCCCCTCATCACACCAGTGGTTCAATTTCGACGCACCATAATTTACTTGATTACTTACATTTTCTCTTCCCCAAGGAAAAGAATATGCCCAAAGGAAACCCCCCGACACCTAACCTCTCCCTAGCTACTTATAAATTACTCGATATGTTTCAACTATCCAAGATTTTCTTAGCAAGATGGATCACTCAAAAAAAGAGGGCCTTAGCATGATGGCCCACTTCAACTTCAGAGAAGGCCACTACAGTTTATTCATCCCCCTCCTCGGCATTAGCTATATTTTCACTCACTCTTTTGGGATTCTCACCTCATTAGTTCAAGCCAACAAACATTGAATCCAATTTTCAAAGAGGTTATGTGACCATTTATTCCGCCTTGGGATATTATCTGAAGTTCACTATCAGGTCCCCACATGAGTGTCGAACTGTATATTCAACGAATTTGGAGTACAAAATATATAGGGGATGAATATTTAAGTCCAGGTAGTGATTTAGAGGGTTAGGTTGAGACATATATGTTCTTTTTTTTTAATTGGTCATTTTTTTTTACCTAATTTTGTTTTTTCTTAATTTAAAATGTTTATTTATTTAAAAAGAAAATTAGTTTTTCTTGTTTTGGGTTTTTCTCCTTTTTTTCTATTTTTATGTTTATTTTAATTTTTTTTACGATATTGTTTGCAATATATTAGGCTTTCAAGTCATGGTTTTCAAAATGTTACAATTTTAAGCCTCGAAAAAAGGTCTCTATTGAGAGCACCTATTTTTTATTCAATGGTTGGTCTTAAGATTTTGGTTCTGATGGTACCAATTGTGAAGGCCACAATTTAAAAAAACTTAGAATTTTTCCCCTAGAAAAATGGGGGTGTAGCTAGGAGTGCCACTTTTTTATTCAAGAGTTGATTTTAAGGTTTTGGTTGGAAATGGTACCAATTTTCAAGTCTAGAGGTTTCAAAGAATTTGTAGTTTTAACATCGAAAATAAAAAATGGTGCTACTATTAGCACCACTTTTCGATTTGGGGGTTGATTTTAAGGTTTTTTTCAACAATGTTACGACGTTGTTAATGCCATTGTTGCACTAGAACCTAAGTCTTTGAAGAAGTTACATCTGTGCCACAAATCAATACTTCACGCATGCCCATGAAGATACATTGCATGGCACCAAGAAGGATCAACATCAGCACTGTCCAAATGAATATTGTGTGTGCCAACCCAATTTTGCACTATGTGTAATGAATCAAGAAGAGACTGCATGCAAACCAAATCTAAACATATATTCGAGAATCTTTTGTAATGATTTCTATAACAACCTAATGATCGTGAGCAAGGATATGGTGTTGGAAATATTGTTTTCATTGATTTCAAATACGGGGGGAGACTACATATGTCTGAGATAAAGATTGCAAGATGGAGATTGTTGGAAATATTGTTTTTGGATTTTTGATGCTCAACTTGGATACCCTATTTTTGAAGGAATTTTTATCCTGAATGCCTAGCTCAAATGGGAGAATCAGATATATTGTTTAAAATCTTATTTTGATACCTTTCCAACAGTATATGGAACTCCCTCTAACTCCATAGGAATGATGAGATATGAAATATCATGTCAGGTCAATCTAGCTAGAAAGTAGAGGTCAACCCAACCAATTTTACAAGTCGTCCCCATAAGTGAATGTGAAAACACTACAAATACATGATAGATGTGTGCATTTTATTAGAATCCGAGAAATGAGAGAAAATTCAAGCGTGCAGAAGAGATTTGAGGTGTGCAAGAGGAGTTGGGGAGTATTTTTGGGGTCTAAAGGTGCACAAGAGGAGTTTTCTTGGAGTTTTAAGTGTGTGTTATAAAGAACTGGGGTCTATGATGTTGCAAAGTGCATTTTTTTGAGGTTGTGATGCTGCATTCTGGAATTATATTCTGGGAATGATGCTATGAGGTTCACTAGGGAATGAAGGTTAAATCTAACTAGGGTTTGAAGTTATGCATGGGGTATGAAGCATGGAGAGGCACTAAAGCATGCAAGTTAAGGGTATGATGATGATGTGAAATGAATACAGTATGAAGCATGCAGGTGAATTCATAAGTACTTTGTGTATGAAGATCTTATATTTCTACCTATACATGTCTTACTGAGTTGGTGCTAAGTTGAAGAGATTGGTGTCTCTAGTAGGTTGGTGCCTACAAGATTTTATAAAGATAAGTTTTTGTGGTTTTCTCCCACAATGGTTTCCAAATTAAACATTGTGTATTGTGATTTGAGTTTACATGCTCTTATTGTCTTATAGTTAATGAATGATTGATGAATGTTCAATTAAAGTAAAAATTATCTTATATTGATTCCCCCCCCTCTCAGTATAAGCATAAGTTCAACAATTGGTATCAGAGCAGGTTCTTTTGGAAACAGTCTGACCATTAGAAGGAAAATCTCGAGAAAACACATAGTTATTCAAGAATAATTCCTCTTCATGCCCATGGATACAAAGTCTACTAATGTAGAAAATGAAGACAATCAAAAAGAAAATTCATATTAAGAAGAAGAAAACATTGATGGGGAAGTGAATCTTGAAGAAAAACTCGTTAATGCCTTAGAAGAAATAGACAGACTCGGTGGAAAGAATAAAAAGCAGAAAGAGAAGTTGCAGAAATATGAAAATAAGGATCATGATATTGATTAAATAGAAAAATCATTTATCATCTTGAAGACTCAACTAGAAGAGGCAAAAAGGATAGAAGAAGTGGTGAGAAGTCAGTTGAAAGAAAAGGAAGAAAATTGTGAGAAGCTAGAGGATGAAATTGTTTCCTTAAAAAAGGAACTAGAGAAAACAACTAATTAGTTGAGTAGAATCTTGAAGTTTGGAAAGAGTATTGAAATATTAGATAATATTCTCAGTTACTAAAGGTAACCATTCATCAAGACAGGTATTGGCTATGACGAAAAACAATAGACTCTCAAGGGAGAAGCAAGAACTAAAGTCACAAAACCATCAAAAAAGGAAAATGAAGAAAAGCTTAAAAACTATGATAATATTCTCAAAGGCTCCATCAACAATGAAAGCAGCAATAGTAAAGGAAATGATGACTAGAAGGAACTTGATTCTTCTCACAATAACAACAAGAATGAGTTTAGAAGTGTTGTTCCACCAAGAAGGCCTTTCACAACCCGGTACTAAAATCTCTTTCTTGGCTATTGTTTTCCTAGCAATATTTTTGGTCATAAAGCACTAGATTGTAAAGCTTATGCAAGAAATGATCATGTGAGAGATACAAATAGAGGTTCTTATAATACCTCAAAGAATGATTATGTGAGAAAAAAAAACATAAGTTCTCATGGGTTTGTTGATACAGACCGCAATTCATTTTCTCTTCTACTTGATTACAATATTGAATGTTATAAGTGAAATAACTATGGGAACATAGTATGTGATTGTAGAAGCAACATAGTAAAGTCTCCTAAACAAAATAGGGAAGAATATGTTATTATCGAGCATAGAGAAGAATACACAAAGGTGTGGAAAAGGAAGCAAGAAGAACCAAAGAAGCAATAATGTAGACTTGCAATGTATGCTCAAGATAAAGGAAGTCAATGGTACATTGATAGTGGATGTTCAAAACAGATGATAAGGAATCAAAACAAATTTATCACCCTAAAGGAATAAAAAGAAGGTAGTGCTACCTTTGGGGATAATGCTTGTGCAAGGATATTGGAAAAGGTGGTGTTAGTCTTGATAATGAAAAGACTAAAATAGAGAATGTCTTGTATGTTGAAGGGTTAAAACACAATCTTCTAAGTGTCAGTCAAATGTGTGATAAAGACTACAACCTCACATTTCATTCTAAAATATGTGAGATCGGGAAAGAAGATTCAGGAATATTAGTGGAAAATGAAAACATAACCTCGAGCAATATATACATTCTCAATGAATTCAAAGGATAAAAATGTTGTATGGGATAAGTAAACAAAAGTTGGTTATGGCATGGAAGGATAGGTCATATAAACTTTGTGAATTTAGTAAAACTCGGCAAGACACAAGTAGTAAGAGATATGTCGAGGATCTCAAAACCTACCAACACTATTTGTAAGCCATGTTAGCATGGGAAACATACGAGAGTTAGTTTCAAAACAAAGGAGTACTCAAGATCAAAACCATTGAAACTTGTACACACAAACCTTTGCGGGTTAACAAGAACAAAAACTTTAAAAGGTGAGAGTTATTGTATGTTGCTTATTGACGATTACACAAGAATGAAATGGGTGAAATTTCTTAAAGAAAATTTTGAATCATTTGATAAGTTTAAATATTTCAAAGCCTTAGTTGAAAATGAGACTGATGTAAAAATCAAGTGCTTAAGATTATACATAGGAGGTGAGTTTACCTCTTTTGAATTTGATGAATTATGTGAGAATCATGGAATCAAGAGACATTTCTAGGCAGTAAGGACTCTACAACAAAATGGAGTTGTAGAAAGGAAGAACATAATTGTACAAGAAATGGATAGAACAATTTTGAATGAAGCCAAACTACCAGACACCTTTTGGAGAGAAGTAGTCAACACAATAATCTAGATTTTGAATAGAACACAAATTAGAGTGAACAACAACAAGAAACCTTATGAATTATGGAAAGGTAGACTAGATATAGTCAAATACTTCAAAGTATTTGGGATAAAGTGTTATATAAAGAGAAATGAAGATAATTTAGGCAAGTTTGATTCTAGAATAGATGAAGGTATCTTTCTTGTCTATGCATCTAGAAGCAAGGCCTACAAATGCTACAACAAAAGACTGTGCAAGGTTGTAAATAGTATTGATGTAACAATGGATGAAGAAATACCTCAAAAGGAAAAGTCACAAAAAAATGAATATACATAGGAGAAAATCTACAAAGAATGACAAAAGAAAGAATAAGAGGAAGAAGAAAATAAAGAACAAGAAGAAATAGAACCCCAATATCCAAAGACACCATCTAGATTTGTTCAAAAGCATCATCTAGAAAATCATATCCTTGGTGATATAGATATAAGAGTTCAGACTAGAATAAAATTGGACTTTTCTTTGCTATCTAAAAATAGAATCCAAGAACTTTGCACGCGATAGTGAAGATACGCATTGGGTTAATGCTATGAAAGAACTAAATCATATTGAGAAGAATGACACATGGAAAATTGTGCCTAGACCAAAAGACAAGAATGTGATTGACACCAAATGGGTCTTCATAATAAAATTGGATGAAGATGGACAAATAGTAAGAAATAAAACAAGATTGATCTGTAAAGGGTGTGTTCAAGTTTAGGGTATTGACTTTGAAGAAACCTTTGCTCCAGTTGCAATATTATAATGAATTAGAATGTTTTTGGCATTTATTTGTTTCAAGAACTTCAAATTCTATCAAATGGATGTCAAGTCATCCTTTCTAAATGGAAACTTAGAAGAATAAGCATATATTTAACAACTAGAAGGATTTCAATTTTTGAAAAACAAACATGATGTATGCATACTAAAGAAAGTACTATATGGACTAAAGCAAGCTCCCAAATTTTGGTATTCAAGACTTGACAAATACCTACAACAACAAGGTTTCAAAAGAGGAGTTGCAAACAACAATCTTTAAATCAAAACAGATAATAACAATATGTTAATCATTGTGGTTTATGTTGATGATATCTTATTTGGAAGTAATGATGATAGAGTGAGACAAAAGTTTGCAGAAGAAATGAAAAAATAATTTGAGATATCCATGCTTGGAGAATTGTCACTCTTTGTAGGGTTGTATATTTTTCAATCTAGCAAAGGCATATTCATTTCTCGGGCCAAATATATCAAGGAAATGTTGAATAAATTCAAAATAGAATACTATACACATGTCAGTACACCCATGATCACAGGATATAAGTTGAGAAAAGATGATTAATATCCATAATCAAATCAAACAATGTATAGGTCAATGATTGGAAACCTACTATATGTGACAAAATCAAGGCCAGACATCATGCAAGCAGTAGGATTGGTTGCAAGATTTCAATATGCACCAAAGGAGACACATGTGCAAGCAATAAAAATAATATTCAGATATATGAAGGGCACATTGGAATTTGGTTTGTCTTATTCAAGAAGTAAGGACTTCACTCTAATAGCATATATAGATGCAAATTTGGCAGGAAGTATCGATGACAAGAAAAGTACCATTGGAGGAGCATTGTTTCTAGGCAATTAACAAATTTATCGACTTAACAAGAACTGTGACCTCAAAACGAGAACTTTGGCCAAAAAAACCCATATTTTTGCATAAAAAACATGAAAATCAACCCCTAAATCAAAAAGTGGTGCTACCGGTAGCACCGTTTTTTCAAACGGGGTCAAAATTACAACATTTTTCAAGCATAGCCTTCAAAACTCATACAGTGGCTTAGAAAAACCTTAAAATCATCACTTAAATAAATAAATAAAATGGTGTTACATAAAGCAAAATGTTTTTTTTCAAAACATTAAAATTATAGATAATTTGAAATCATATTTTTAGCAGTTGGTACCATTAAAACCAAAACCTCAAAATCAACCATCAAATTGAAAAGTATTGCTACCAGTATCACCCATTCTAAAATTGGGGTATTAAAATGACACATTTTTTAAAGTGGTAAAAGAAATCATTATTATTGTAAACAAAATCATAAAATCAAAGCTTTAAATGCTTACTTTTAAAATCTTAGTTTACCACTCCAAGCACAAGATAATACACAATTCCATGAAAACAATACATTTAAAAATATATATTCAAAACCCAAATTTTTGAAAATAAAAACAAAATAAAAAAAATGTGGAAAAAAAATCTAAAAAAATTTAAAATTTCCAACGGAAAACTATAATTTCGTAATATATATATATATATATATGAGAAAAAAATACTAAAAAGTGAAAAATCAAATATATATATATATATATATATATGATGATGATGATGAT
>SNQJ01S0042032.1:37743-69794 GCA_010110895.2 Picea sitchensis
GTCCTTTCTTCTGAAATCTCCTTGGATGAGATTCTTTATGATTGAATTTGTTTGACTGTTGAGGCTCTTTATGAGTCTCCTTTTGGAAGTAGGGTTTCTTCCTTCCTCCTTTGGTGTGAGTAGCTAGGGCTTGATCATCATCTATTGCTAGTAACACTTCACGATTCGCTACTCTTGTTTCTTCTTGGATGCATTCTTGTATTATTCAATTGAGTTCTTAGATTCATCTTCCAGATTATTTTATTTCCTTCATATAGTCTGGTCAAGGCATCAAACATTTCTTTTGGAGTATTCTTATATGACACATAAGGAATCATGTGGTCTTTGATTGAATCTCCAATGATTCTTTTGGCCCTGATTGTGTCCTTTTGATGCTTTTCCTTTTCTGCAGCATTGATGGGTGTTGTAGGAAAATCTCCCTGCGAACAGGTAGATTTCCTCTTGAGAGCTAGACCCTTAACTCTAAGACAGAAGGTGCTTAACATGGACACTGACTTCCTTTTAGATCTAATCAAGATGATGAAAAAGAGGAGGAAGGAATGTACCTTATGAACGTCGTTTGTCCCTGCAAGGTCCATGATGAGCTTTGATCTTGAGCTCCTTGGTAGGTCCTTCAAGAGAAACAAAAGTACAAAAGACTTCCTACTCTACTGAGATTAACTAAAACATAGATCCATCTACTGCATACAAACTTATATGGAACAAGTACAAGTTTGAAAGAAACAGGCCAAGCATTGATTGTATTAATGAGAACAACAATGAAGAATACTTACAACCATAGATGTGAGTGTAGCAGGTTCATCAAGCTCTCCTTGTCCAAACCCTTGTTTAAACAGTCCACACACGAAATGTTGATGTTCCAAATGACATCTTCCTCATGAGATCATAAGTTAGATTCTTCAAAATACTTTCCATCCTCTTTCACCATGAGAAGGCCTCCTTATATAGGATTGGAGAGGCCCAACCACTTGAGATATCTTTGGGGTAAGTTGAGGATTATCCTCCTTTAGTTATGGATCTTCCCTAAGATCATGGATTGACCAAGGATTCAAATCCAATTGCCTTCAGAGATTGAAGGGATCTCTTCCTGATTTTCCTCAACAAGTCAAAACTCGCTCAGAAAAGGCAACGCTCCCCCAAAAGGGGCACCAGAGCACTATAATTATCCCCTAAAAGGGTGCACAAAGCGCCAACTCTCCCTGTCAGTGTATAGGGGAACGCTCCTCTCCAAAAATGCCTTTTGAGTGGATTTTCTAGTGGCAAAAGGTTTATAAACTTTGTTAGCCCATTCCTCTTCTTCCAAATCAGTTGTTTGAGGTGTTTCAAGTGTCCCTTCAATGTCGTTATAGGCAAGACATAGACAGTATAGCAGTATGCTTTTTCTAACACTTGCGACACTTGTGACCAACATGTGACACTTGCAATATTGATAACGACGACACTAGGCCATTGTCGTAATGAGTAATTTTGATGCGTAACAGATTGCCCCCCAAAGTATGAAGTTAGAAGACGGGAACTAATAACTGAAATACTTTGCAGACTTTCAAGCAAGGGCACAGACTCAAAGAACCTGACAAAAGCTACACACGACCATCAAACAAACATTAATACATGTTTCAAACCCAAGGCAGGCATACCTATGCTTGAGTGATAGAGACTCTCAAGGTATGGCCTCCATAAATACACTACGAATTCATAATTATATTGACAAAGAGATATAGCCACCAAAGATACAATGTGGATCTATATTCACATGAATTGAATTGATCATAGCCACTAATAATACACAGTGGATCTACGAGATGACAAGACATAGCCACGACCAATACAAAGTGGATCTATGTAACAGTATATGGTTCAATGTTCAAATAAACCTCTGTCGCAACCTGTGCAAAGTACATACAAAAGTGACAACTCAACCCAGGGTCTTCTTACCGATCCCGATGTAGTACGAATATAACCATGCGAATAGATGTTTTGATGTCGAACATGGAAGAAACCACTTGATTACTGGTCAATGAGGTGAATCGTTAACAAGCACGAGGGAGATCACCATTGATGTCAATGATTCCCAAGGTGCTCTAGTACATACCAATGAATGTGAATAGATGAGATGAAGTCGAACATCCGTGAAATCATCCAATCAGAGGTCAATGATGTTAGCCCATTGTCGAACACGAGGAGGCCTACCATTAAGGCATGCAGGTCCCAAGGTACTAACTGGTTTCTAAGTCTTGTTCCCGGATAATGTGTTGAAGTCGACATGAATAGACTCATCGCAGGAGGGCCTTGATGTATCCCCCATCAACGACACGAAATTGACACATAGATGTAAATTGGTAGATCAAATGAACATGGACTGACACGGGTATTGAAACAAGATATTTGTGATGGATGACTCTCGAGGTGGATACTTCCCTTGAAGACTGAGGCACAATAGTAGAAGCATGACATGGACCAAAACATGATGATGCAGTGGATACTGTGACTTTCGTCGGGTGACCCGAAGGAGTAAGAAAAACTCAGAGGATTGGTTCAGTGCATAGGTTCAATAGATTAATATGTGTGCAAAGACAAAGTGTCGTGTTCAAGGGTGACTCTAAGAGTTACTGGTAATGTTCTCAAAAACTACTTGGCTTGCTTCCTTCAATTTTTCCCCCATCTAGATAGACAAGTACCTCTTTTTAATTTAATGAGATCGAGGAGGGTAACACATGCTCTATATAACTCACCTTTGGTAAGTTCCTCTTCCTTTGTTTAACGAACTGGAAGAAGTAAGGGTTCAGTCCCGTATGGTCTCTTCAATGTATGATGGTTTAACGAGTCCAGAGAAGGTAAACTGGATGGTTTTTCATATTTAGAGAGTCTGAAAACAACTTAAAGACAACTCCAATGTTGTCCTTTTTCGTAATGTTAGTCTTGCAAGGCTGAAAAAGAGATAAATTATCACTTGAAAGATGCCCTTTCAAACCTTTTAACGAGTGGCAAAGGAAGCAAGATCACTCAACAATCTTTTCATGTTTAGAAATTCTGAAAAGAGCTTAAAGACGACTCCAGGGGGTTCCTTTTTCGTGTATCCATACAGGTTCGAAAAAGAGATAAAAGTTTACCCAGATGCATTCTCATGTATTTACGAGCACGAGAAAGAACAAGGACTAATTTTGGTATGCCCCCAGCTTGAAAGCTAGTGGCTTAACTCTAGAATGATCATCAAAGGCTGGAGACATGCCCTACAAGCTTCAATTCATTCATAGACTTTGAGGTTGTCATCAATTTCTCTACTAGATGGAGAAAAAGGATACAGGTGGATGAAATGAAGGTGCAAATACGAGACCTAACGAAAGACTCGACTCAACATCTATGAGATCTGGTGAAAGATTCGACCTGATGGGAGAGGTGACTATTTCATTTTTTAATGAGCTTGCCACAGGAAAAGAACTATGCTCAAGGCTCCGAGTTCAATATCCAGATTTTTGTTTCATTTTTTAACGAGCTTTCTATAGAGAAGTAAACTATGCTCAAGACCTCTATTTAATTTTTTAACGATCTTGCTACAGAGATGAAAAACTATGCTCGTGGACTCTACTTGATCATGGCTTCCAAGAGAATAACTCTCTAGAAAGATACCATGTCAAGGGACAAAACTCGGTCATGGATTCCAAGAGATCTTCACTGGATGGAAGATAATCACTCTAGAAGGAACACATGTTGAGGGCCATGACAGGGGTAAGGAGATTAGGCTCCAATAGCCCTACCAAAGAAATCACCATGTCAACTACCGGATCCAAATCATCGGAAGTCGAAGGCATGGGAGACAATAGAAAATCAACATCAGGAGGGGAGATAGATTGTATATCTGATTGAATTTCTTCACGAGGGGGAAGAAAAGAGGATTGATGATGGTTATCATCCCGAGGTATCTCGTCAATGCTCAACATTTCCATGATAGATTCATCCGAAGGAAAAATTGGGGAAATGTAATCGATCACAGATGACAAGGAACTCAA
Organism: Picea sitchensis; assembly: GCA_010110895.2. Lineage (NCBI taxonomy): Eukaryota > Viridiplantae > Streptophyta > Pinopsida > Pinales > Pinaceae > Picea > Picea sitchensis. The sequence goes on from SNQJ01S0042032.1 coordinate 41,751, forward strand.
CCATGATTGCATCGAGGAACCATCAGGTGCCAATAGATGGCGTTCATCCGACGAGGGAGAAGTGGATTGGATAGAAATGTATGATGTTTCAGCTGGACTAAGTGGCACAGTGTCACCTAGTGCATCGAATTTCAACGAACAAGGTACAATCCAAGGGTCATATGATTCCAAATATTGATAAGCCGTGGTCGAAATCATATCGACGGTGGAAATATGATGTGTAGTCGGTGGAAGTGGTGTAGGGAAGGTACCCATGAGGCTAGAATATTTTAGTAAGCCAACACCAATGATTTCATACGTGATCTTGTGGTATCCCAAGAAAGGAATATTGTTGGTAGCGGGAGCGTGATCATCGGTCGTGTAGAAATCCAACTGGTCAATAGTGACAATTTTTCCCTGATGAGGAAATTGTACACATCGAAAGACTGACGAGGCAACGACAATCATAGCATAAAACCAACCTCTTCCAAGTAACAAGTTGTTATCAAGGAGATCATCGACTACCTCAACATCAATAGTAACAGTTTTTCCACCCAATTGGATGGGCAGGGACTGTAAAATCCCATGGGGATGAAAACATCGCCCATCGAAGGCGCGTAACATCGTTGGGGATTTTTTAAGTGCGGGTGATTTTAAACCTTTCCAACACGCTAAAGACATGACACAAGTTGAGGCTCCTTCATCCAGAATAGTTCGGTGGATTTGTTGATTGTGAACAACAACATCAACTTGAAAAGCAAGTTGGTGGGAGAGTCGAGACACATAGTTTTCCAGGTTAAACATGATATGGTTGGATGACTCAAGATCAACAGTGCCAATAATAGCCAAGAGAATTCTACATTGACTGGGGCAATGCTGTAGAACTTCTAACACAGACATAGCACACGGTGCTTGAGCCAAATCTTCAACAATGTTGTAGTTTTGGGCGGCACGTGAGATAGGATTAAAGGTATCTTTGCGGATAGTGCTCTTAGGAGGGTGTAAGATAGATTTGAACGTAGGTTTCTCAATCTGAAGTGGTCCAGATGGAGGAGTAATTGATGGAAGAATAACGGAGGACGGTGATGGATTTGGTAAAGTACCAGTATCGTTAGTGTCTTTTCCTTTGTCAGGGTTACCTGGTGTGTCGTATGTCTTAGAGGGAGTGTTTAAATTAATCCCATTAAATATATAAATATGTGCACTCGTTGAGGTCTCATCATGAGGATGGCTAGAACTACCCCCAGGAGAGGGGGTTTGAGAAACCATGGATTGTTGTTGTGGAAAAGGCTGAGTAAGCATAGCGGGTTGTGAATTTCCTTGGAAACTTTTGGCCACTTTATTGAGATGTGGACAATCTCGAGTGTAGTGATCGTCACCACAAATGATACACATAAATTTCAGTTTCCATTGTGGTTTATTTTTAGTAGCAGGTGTTTGAGCTAGATTTTTTGGTTGTTCATTATTATTGGTATTTTTGGATTTATTCTTTGTCTTCTTCTTACCTTCGGATTCTTGTGAAGGGTAAGATTGAACTGCATTCACCTCAGAGATCTGAGTTTGGGGGGAGGTAGAGGAGAGTGTGGTCAATTGGGAAGTAGATTGAGTTTTGACGGAATCGATAACACCATCTGCATGAGATGAGGATGATGACTTAGACGGATCGGTATTAGCTCGAGCAACATTAAGAAGAAAATCATACAAAGTACCAGATTGTGAATAAACCAAATCTAAGTATTGAGCCCGAGTAATGGCTTCTTCCTTGGTGACCGCACCACCCATGGCGACATCGTGAGTGATCGGGGGTAAAAGTGATTTAGTAAACCATTCCACCAATAATATGTCAGGAATGATTACCTTGATCATCCTTTGTCGTCGTCTCCACTCATGAATATGGTCAGAGATATGCACGGAGTCAGTTTGACGAAGGGAGGTCAAGATTTCAATACCCATCTTGTAGAAAATAGGTAGTTGAAAGTGCGTGAGGAAAGACATGGAAAGGGAATTGAAATTATGAAAAGAAGCGCGTGGTAGTTCAATATACCACTTTGCTGCCAAGCCTGTAAGTGTTCGCTGGAAAAGACGCAAATGTACAGAATCATCCATGAGGGAGTTTGATGAACACCATGAATGGAAAGTCATCACATGGTTGTTTGGATCTTCGCTAGATTTTTCGTCAAATTTCAGAATATCAGAAGGAATTTTAGCTGGAATGACTAGCCAAGTCGGTGAATGAAAAATAGGATCATTAGTTAACCGAGACAAGTCTGGGAGATCTAGAGTCGCAAGGAAAGGTAGTTTTTGGTTAATTTGCAGATGATACTGGTGCGGCATAGGAACACCAGTAGGACCATAAAATGGGTTAGGTGGATAGTTGTAACTAGTAGGTCCTCCTACATATGGTTGTTGCTGGCCAGGATAAGCAGTATTCAATGAAGGATGAGAAACATTTGCATAACCCGGTGGGTTCTGAGCATTATAGGCCGGGTGATTTGCTTGCCCATGAGGAGGATAAAAATTTTTCCCTTGAGGATGGTAAGGAGTAGATCCCAGAGGTGGATACACATTAGACCCATGAGGAGGATAAGATTGTTGTCCCATAGAACTCTAGGTGGTGTTTGGGATGCCACCTAGATAAGGTTGTTTGTAAGATGTTCCAGAAGGAACAGGATTTGATACTCCTCCTAGTGGGTTATGATATGAGTGCCCCCCAACATGGGGTTGAATAAAAGTGCCTCCTGAAGATACTCCCCATGATTTTGAATGGTTTCCAGCAACGAAGGTTGCTCCCCTGCCAGCGGTGGATTAACAACCGGGGTATGACTGGAAAACAAAGGTTTCCCTCTAGGAGGAACATGAAAAGGGGGTTGTCCCCTGGGAGGGGTAGGCCCACCATAGAATGGTAGTCCTCTAGAAGGGAAATGTTTGTTAGATGGTGTTTTCCCTCCAGCCAGTTGTGTTTGGATGGCAGGGGTCTGCATTCTCGGGTGAAAAGATGTCCCAACAGGACTGTGTGGAACATGTGGAGCTGTAGAGTAAAAGCTTGTAAAAATGGGGGTAGAGATTGAAGTGCCTTGGATATGAGTAGAGGTGATGAGTCCAGCATTAGGATGGACTTGTGCTAATGTAACAGTAGGGTTAATGACCTGATCGACTGGGTGATTCATGGTTTGACCAGATGGTCTTGTTTCACCAAGAGGGTCATGAGGATGAAAGGATTCGAAATGCTCTTAGAGATCGTGTCCCGATGAAGTCCTCCATACAGAATGAGCACAGGTGGGATTTGTATCTACTGCGGTGCTAGGACAAACATGAGTCCTATACTCATCACCAAAGGTTGGTTTTGTGGATCCCATATATGTTTTGGTAAAATTTCTCTCTGGTAATCGTGGGATCTCTTCGTCTATGACGTTCCCAAGGGAGTCTAAACGAAGAAAAAGTGGTTCGAGAGGGGTTACCGACATAGATGTAGTGTGAGGAGTGGGATTTTCAACCGTAACCAAAGTGCCTTCTGGGTTATATAACAGAGGAGTAATAAAACTTCCAACGTCAGATTTATTTTCTACCTCGCCATGATAGTTGTCTTCGAGAGGGTTAGGAGGTAAGGGTTGATAGCCTTCTGGAGGCAGCCCTTGCATCCTATGTGATCGGTGAAGACCTTTATCGTCTACAGGCTCAATTTTGGAGAATAACAGAACACACTGAAAATCTAGGGCCAACTAACAAAAAGAAACAACATATTCTAATAATATATAGGAATCAACCAAGCAAACAAAACTTCTCTCGATGATCGTACTAGTTGGTGATGAAATCCAATGTCGCATGATCAAGTCAAGAAGGGGCTAGGATATGGTAGAATAGTTACAATGGCAACCTTCTTAATAGACTTTCACCTTGGTGCAATGTTCCACGTAGTAATTGTGGATTTACCCTCCAAGGAGCCCGAGTGAGTTTGACCAATGTCTGTTCCAGTTATAGTGAGACTTCCCTTCACCGTCACCTTGTGTAAGTACCTAAAGATTATGGCAACTAAAGACACCAATTCGTAATTAGTCCCTGGGCGAGTACAGTCGACAGTCCGATCCGAACGTATGGGCAGGATAACAAGTCCAAAATCAACCTGAGAGGCTCCCACACATAATCATGGGTATACCTTCAAGTGACCCCCAATATATGATCCGACCACTACAAACAGTTGAACCACAGAGGGATAATCTTCGTAATTCGCCTGAATGCGACCTCGTGTGTAACCCCTGTGTGAGAGGGGGATCCTAGAAAACCTATACGACAATTGGATTTGACTCTCCCTAGATCAGGATGCTAATGTTTGTTTTGAAAAATTTGGAGAGTTGTACTCACAGCCTAATCCAAAGTGCTAATCCTAGTCTAATGTTGGTGGAAGATCCTAAAAATAAAAAATGTTCCGGATATTTTTTTAATTAGCGTTCGTTTTACAGTTGTTCTTTACTCAAAGGGTGTATGAAAGTGAAATTGATGGAATGATGACTCAATTCCCAAAACATGCATAAAATATGATAAGTAATCATTTCTTTTCAATGAATGCTTATTTAAGGGAAAGAGAAAGAGGTGTTTTCACTATCAAACACTAATATGGAATGTCCTCAATCAATTTGTTCTCAATCAAATCCAATGTAATGCTAAAACATTTTAGAAATGCCTTCTAATATGCAAACAAATCAGTAAGATGTATCTTTGTTGTTTGTATGCAAGTGATGTTTAATTCTATGCAAAACTTCTCCTACCAACTAACCTTTTAGATCAAGGAGATTCGAACAAGCATAAGAAGATTTCTCACAAACAATACACCCTCTTGCTATGATTGAAACAAAAAGAAAAAAGAAAACAAAAGATAACAAAGAAAATAAAAAATTTCACACAAAAGAAAGATGCTAAGATAAATGACCTTAAAGAACCAAATGAGATGATTCACAGATTTATGATGTCCTTCACCACAATTTTCACTCAGTCAGATAAGAGAGGAGAAAGCAGTGGATTGATTCCAAGTTCTCAATAGAAGAAAAAAACTCAAAATAAGGAAGAAGGTCAAAAAATATGAACAAAAAAGTGCTTATTTCTCAGAAACCAGAGTGTCAAAGGTCAATAGGAAGATGTACTAAAGAACAAAGAAGTTGAGCAAGGGTAAAAGTAGAGATTGGATTTCAGAAAACACAACCCTAGAAGTTTTTTTGCAGAAAAAAGGGTAGCGCTCTGGTGTAAGGGGCACCAGAGCATTATAATGCTATGTGAAAATCCAACAGGGAGCGCCAATGCTCTGATAACATAGGCAGGGGATCGCTAGTGTCTTAAAACCCAGAAAATTGTCGAAAAAAAACCAAAACTCAGTCAAACTTTGTCAATCACAATGGATGTGATGGAATACAAACCCAATCAACATATTCAATCATACATACAGGGTGAACAAGGTCTAAAAATAATGAAGGGTAAGACAAGTTCTATGAGGAAAACCAAAACTAAAAGCTTCGATTATTCCCCAGTGGAGTCGCCAATTTCTGTTGTAGGAAAATCTCCTTGCGGACATGTAGATTTTCTATTGAGAGCTAGACCCTTAACTCTAAGACAGAAGGTGCTTAACATGGACATTGACTTCCTTTTAGATCTAATCAAGTTGATGAAAAAGAGAAGGAGAAAGGCATGTACCTTATGAACATCGTTTGTCCCTGCAAGGTCCAGGATGAGCTTTGATCTTGAGCTCCTTGGTAGGTCCTGCAAGACAAACAAAAGTACAAAAGACATCCTACTCTACTGAGATTAGCTAAAACATAGATCCATCTACTGCAGAAAAACTTATATGGAGCAAGTACAATTTTGAAATAAACAGGCCAAGCATTGATTGTATTAATGAGAACAACAATGAAGAATACTTACAACCATAGATGTGAGTGCAGTAGCTTCATCAATATCTCCTTGTCCAAACCCTTGCTTAAACAGTCCACACACGAAATGCTAATGTTCCAAATGACATCTTCCTCATGAGATCATAAGTTAGATGCTTCACAATACTTTCCATCCTCTTTCACCATGAGAAGGCCTCCTTATATAGGCTTGGAGAGGCCCAACCACTTGAGATATTTTTGGGGTAAGTTGAGGGTTCTCCTCCTTCGGTTATGGATCTTCCCTAAGATCATGGCTTGACCAAGGATTCAAATCCAACTACCTTCAGAGATTGAAGGGATCTCTTCCTGATTTTCCTCAACAAGTCAAAACTCACTCAGAAAAGGAAACGATCCCCCAAAAGGGGAACTAGAGTGCTATAATGCTCCCCTAAAAGGGTGTACAGAGTGCCAATGCTCCCTGTCAGTATATAGGGGAGTGCTCCTCTCCAAAAATGCCTTTTGAGTGGATTTTCCAGTGGTGAAAGGTTTATAAACTTTGTTAACCCATTCCTCTTCTTCCAAATCAGTTGTTTGAGGTGTTTCAAGTGTCCCTCCAATGTCGTTATAGGCACAACATAGATAGTATAGCAGTATGATTTTTCTGACACTTGTGACACTTGTGACCAACATGCGACACTTGCAATATTGATAATGATGACACTAGGCCATTGTTGTAATGAGTAATTTTGATGTGTAATAGCGGGTTCCGGTACTTCTTCTTTGACGAATATTGCTAGGTCATTCTCTTCAAGAATGAGGCCAATCCTATACTTCCAGGGATGGAAGTTTTCCACTCCTTCTAGCTTGTCAACAAGCTTAACGCTTGCAGACATCTTTACCTAGAGCTAGGAAAATGACCGAAAAATGAAAGTGCTCAAAATCAAAATCTGAACTTACCAGGAGGTGCGCTTGGTTGAGGCAAGTAGACTGGTGTGTTTGGATCTGAGAAAATCCAACTTTTTCTCCTCCAAATTTGATCTACGGATTTCTGGACTGGTGCTTCTAGTTTTCTGGTACCTCTGGTACTCTGGTACTTCTTGGTACTTCTAGTACATTGGTTTTCTGGTACTTCTGGTACTTTGTGAAACTAGGGTTTCACTTTCCAGGAGATCCAACCACTGAAAAGGTGCGTTGAGAGTGCCAAAGTGATCCTTAGGGGAGGGCACACTTTTTTAGATGGTTTTGGGGATGAAAAGCTTCACCATCAAAAAACCCTAATTTTCATGTACAACAACAGTGACATTTTTCACTCTTGTGAAAGATGCTTCCTTCATCTTGGCTCTGAAACCATGTTAATGTTTAATCCATTATTATAGTTCTTTGCATTTCATTAGATAACAATAGCATAATACAAGATCACTAAGAAATACACAATCACAAGAGGCACAACATTTATCCTGGGAAACCCTCTAGGGGAAGAAAACCCAGCAAAAATTTATTATTATAGATAGCCAATACAATGCCAAGAGATATCTTAAACTGATGCAAAAGATCCTCTCCCAGATATGCACCACTCTCTCTCCTTCTTCTATTAATTTCAATTCTGAAACTTGTCTCACAAATGAGCAAGTGAGTTTTGTGTCTAAGTGAGGCACTAGCCTCCTTATTTATACAAGACTGGCATGTGTGAAGTGTCTCTTCACTGGCATGGTCGACTTCTCCAACTGGGTGGTTATAACCACCTTTATTATGTTTCGGGGCCTCTTTGATATATTCTGGGGCCGACTTCTTCTTTTTCCTTTTACAATTACAATATGACCAATCTGCAAAAGGGGATTTGGTCCCTTTAAAGTAGCAGACATGATAAATCCACAATGGGGATTGATCCAACAAATAATATATCAAATAATAATAAGAATACACTTTGCAGTTACATTATTTCAACAAGAAGGGAGGGAAAGAGAGATAGAATGGATCTAGTGAGAGGGATACAAAATATGATGAGATGAGGTGAGAAGAGAATGTACCCAGAAGAGAATAAGAGAAAAAGAGTCGAGAGATATGCAAGAAGAGTTGAGCTACAGAGAAAATTTGAAATAGAGGAGAAGAAAGAAGATAGCAAGGGGTGAAGGATGAGGGGTCAGACCTAGAATGAAGAGAAAGGAGACCACACTAGAAAGATGTGCGAGAGATAGTTTTGTCCCAGAGAGAAGCATATGAGAGAGGTCATCAAAGATACACGGTGTTAGGAGTAGGGTATCAAGTGAGGACACCAGGAGTAGTGGGAGTAGGGTTGAATAACACAAATTTAGATCCATTTTTATATTAAGAGGTGTATTTACATCAGATGAATATGAGGCGCAAAGTAGTAGCAGAGACGCAATAAAATATGGAAATGGACCCCTCCGATAAGGGGAAGAGGATTTATCTATTGTGAATGGGCTTGCATGGCTACAATTAAGAAGATATTTGGGATCCATCACTGAGGATAATGAGATAATATGAAGGAACCCCCTCTTTGAACCACCCCCTTTTCACATTTGTCATCCAGAAGAAAGAAATGAAGAAATTATGGAGATAGAAGTACAAGAAGAAATATTAGAATAAAGGAGAAGAGAAGATACGAGTGAAGAAGAGGTTGAAGTCAACAATACTTCGCAAGGAAGATTTTTGGTATCAATATCAATATACCAACAACTAGTGGTCAATCAGGAGGACATAGTACTAGATTGAGTATGGTGAACCAAGACACAACTCTGAGGCTACACGTGTTCCATGGGATGGGAAGAGATGATGCAGAACAACAATGGTTTACTTGTGAAGCTATATGGTCTATGAAGATAATCGCAGAAAAAACATCTAATATAGTGCAACTAGAGACCACCTTCAAAGATAGAGATATGGAATGGTATATGACGTACAAGGAGATTTTGTTGGTGGGAAAAACTAGGTCCCTGACAGATATTAAGAGAGATCTTCTTAGGGAATTACAAAATCCTAAGTGAGAATCACAGTGTATCATTGATATTAAAGAGATTAAGCAGCAGGATAGAGAAATTGTATGGGATTATAACCAGTGGTTCAAGATATTGTTGGAAAAACTAACATTTCATATCAAAGATGTTTATCATAGAGATTGGTTTATTGCAGGACTTCTACCCCACATTCGAGTATTGCTCACCTAGGAGAATGTGACGACTCATGCAGAGGTCATGAAGATTGAAATATGCCTAGAAGCTACACCTAAAGATGGTGAGACATCAACAAGGATCACGCAGGTGCAATCTTAGCTCACAAAACTCACAATGTAGTTACAACATATGGCTATGGATAAGGTTGCGTGCAAGCATGTGTGTTGTACTATGTGTTGCATAGAATGTCACCATATGAATGAATGTCCTACGTTGGGGAGATACATGGTGATGGATTCCATGAAGGGTGTGACAAATCCATTTCCAACTAGACCTCAAACCGAGTGGTGCAATATTTTCATACAATGGAGACATATACCTTCATGATTCCCGACACTATATAAATATCATAAGACTATGCATACTCAGTTTTGCGAGTTCTGCGAATCCATGGGGCACGATGTGAACAACTATCGGTCACTTCAATTGATGAAAGATCACACTGTAGATGCCTTATGGGTCTAGGAAGAACAAAAAGGTGGAAACCATGGAGTGTGGATAGAGGAGCATATTAAGGAGGCCCAAGAGGATGATATGGATGACGAAGACGATGAGGATATAGTGGTGATGGAGGAAGGTTTCCTATTTGCTTCAATTTTTGTGAAGTGGGAAATGTGTTTCAATTTTGTTCTAAATTGCATGCTCTATGTGGGTAGTGTCACAAAGCATGTCATAGAAGATTGTCTAGATTTTTGGAAAAATGGGAAGAGAATAAGGTGCAATCCAATATGGTGACTGCGAAGTTGCGTAGAGATCAAAATCCATAGGAAGAATCTGATGTATGGGTGATAAACTGATGAGGAATATGAACAGGAATGGACTTAGAATGTGGAGAAATTTTGGGCTAGAACATCGAAGGGAAGATCAGAAAAGCGGTGCAAAAACCTCCTAAGTTTGATGTTGCATGGAAAAATAAATTATTGTGCGATGCATAGAGATCCCTAGAAGAGGATAAAGCACATGAAGAGTTACAATGCGTGACTCAAACATCACTGGAGTAAGCCCAAGTTCATGAAGAGGTCCAATGCATGACATAAAGATCACTGGAGGATGCCTACGTCCATGAAGAGTTCCACCGTGCAACACAAAAATCATTGGACGAAGCTTTGTCTGTGCGAGGAGATACAATGTGTGACATGAAGATCACTAGAAGAATCCTATGGACATGAAGAGGTGCAGTTGGTTGAAAAAAATTCAATAGAGAAACATTTGCGCAAATAGTTGTGATTCACGGTGTGAGAAGAAACACAACACAACTATTATTGAAAGGAAAAATGAGAAGATCAAGTAAGTAACTTCTTGTGTTGTTTCTTGAAAATGTTAAGTGAACATAAGTCTAAATTTAACCCATATGTTGACAAGGTGTATGGGGGAATAATATACCACTATATTTATATATGTTCCACTACTAGAAAGGGATGTGTGCCAGGTACACAAGCAAAAGCATATAGGAAAAGAGTTCAAGATGATATATGAACTTCGAAGCTATGAGATGGACGGTGTCATGGTGGACCTAGGCTTCGATGTGAACATCCTTCCAAAGAAATATTGGGAGTTTATGGGTAAGACAAACTTGGTGTGGTCTCCCATTCAACTCAGGTTGGCTAACCAATATCGAATATATCCCTTCGGTCAACTAGAGAAAGTAGAGATGAACATTGAAGGGGTGAATACCAAATCATACTTTGAGATGATTGATATTATGGATGGATCATATCCCTACCCTTCTCTATTTGGAATTGACTGGGCATTTGAAAACATTGTAGTTTTTAATTTCAAGAAATGACAAATGTCCTTTGAAATAGATACCTTGTGCATCATTGATCCATTGGATCCAAATGAGGGTGATAGGTATAATGATTTTTTGAAAGAGGATGTGCATCATTCCAGAGGATGTGCATAGTTCCATTATTAAGAACATTTATAATATTACAGGGCACAATGGATATTATGTCAATCTCATAACATATGGTGAGATGAGTTGGAAAATCTTGCACTCATATGATACAAATTCAGAGGATGTTATGGAGAGATCGTAGAATAATTTGTATGACTTTGTTTCAAGGAGATGTGTATGAATTACAAAGGAAGTGCATTGGATTGGATCAGAGTTATGCGATGCACCAATATTTGATGGTACAAGTACAATTGACACATTCTTGGAACACATGGAAGAAGCGATCTTGGAGAACCAAATAATATAGGCCATGGACACAATCATTAAAGGAACACATGTGCGTTGGTGGGAGACACATTGAGGGGACATACAAGACTTGGCGTAGGTGGTTGATTTTATAAATTTCAAGTTCCAACCCACAACCAAATCTGAATTGGTCAACCGATACAAGGGTACCAAATATCCTCATGAGAAAATTTCTTTTGTGAGATTCATTGGACCGCTAAGGGCATCCCTCACACCCAATGGGTACTTAATTTTATCCATGCCATGGACATGGTACCTAGAAGTTAGTACATCCACTAAGAAAGTGTTAGTATGAAGTTTTGCATGACATTTAGTTTCATAGTGAAATCTCTAGCATAGAAAGAGGCCCTCCTGAGAATTAAGGATTTCATATTCCATCATCAACTGAGGAACACCACACCAAAATTCATTTGTGCCTATCACAAGCCAATGGAAAAAATGAATCAAGTTGTACACTACTGGAAGATCGATAGCAATGGAATCGATAAAGAAGACCCCAGGGGAGCATAGATCAACGAGACCAAGGGAGAACTCATAGTTCAGGGGAAGGCCTCAGATGGCACCATGTTGAACTATGGTCACCCGATAAATACAAAGAAACATAAAACATATATAGAAGAGGCAACGGCGATGGTCATCATTGGGGATTATTGGGACCATGAAAAAATAACACATGTGGAAGACTTGTTAAAGGAGTATGAAGACCTATTTCCTCGAAGCTTCTCAGAGATGAATGGAATCGCAAGATCCCTCAATGCCATGGAAATTCAACTAAATTTCGATGCTAAGCTAGTAAAAAGGAGACCTTATCACCTCAATCCCAAGTATAAGGAGAAGGTGCATAAAGATCTAGATCAAATGTTGGATGTCAGGATCATTGTCCCTGTGGAGGAGTCAAATTGGATTATCCCAATGGTGGTACAAGCAAAGAATACATGAGACATATGGATTTGTGTCAACTTGTGCAACTTAAATGCAACCTACATACATGATCCCTTCCCCACACATTTTACCAATGAAGTACTAGAAAATTTGGGTGGTCGTGCGGCTTAATCCTTCCTGGATGGATTCTTAGGATATCACCAGTTGCAAATTGCAGAAGATGATCGAGATAAGACATCATTTGTGATAGAATGGGGATCGTTTTCTTACATGATAATGCCCTTTGGATTGAATAATGCACCTGTGGTATTTTCTAATATTGTGGTTGCATATTTTAAGTATTTTAGCCATAAGTTTATGGAGGTGCACCTAGATGATTGGATGGTTCTCACTATCCTAAAATAAAATATTAAAACCCTAATATTGATGTTGGATAGGTATCGCCAGATTCATATTTCCTTGAACTTGAATAAATGTATATTTTTCAAATCGTTTGGGACGTTTCTTAGACATGTGGCATACAAGGAGAGCTTGTTGATCAATCAAGAGAATATTGTTGTGATACTGGACATGTTATCTCCTACATATATTAGAGAATTTTGCACCACATTGGGCCATGTTACCCCCACAAGATAGGGGTAACTAAGGAGATGGTGTCTTGAGGCCATCGGGTTGAAGACATGGAGTGCGGAGAGGCAGATGACTAGATGAGCCCACATTGAGAAGATAGATCCCTTCCTCTCCACCACACATCACTAGTGAAAATAGCATAGTAGAGTCCACCATGCCAACCTGACCCACAAAGAACAACAAGTATTGATTCATGAGGTGACAAGTGTAGTCTCATGGTAAGTGTCACTTTAATATTTGAATCATTTGAGCATGTTGCAAAGGGTCCTTTTTTATTATGAAAACTTTTGCTTGGAAATTATACCTTTTTCCTTATTTTACCTTGGTGGTTGACATGGTTTCTTAGTAAGTAGATCACCCTCGGGGAAAGGGTTTCTAATGGGGGGTATACTTGAAGGGTCATCATACCATTCCCACTCATACTTACCACTTTCCACACTTCTTCCCCTCAGTTTCCTTATCTTTTGGGTTTTGGGGATTATTAACCCCAAGAAGGGCTTGTACCTCATTTCATGGGAAGAAGGGCTAAAGTCCTAGAGGTGTTGTAGATGGAAAAAGTTAAAAGCCATAAATTTTCCCTCTATATGCTCAGCCTAAGGTCATGAGAGAAATGAAACGCTTCTCCATAAAAAATCAAAGACCTTTTTTTTAAAAAGAAAACACATAATTAATAAAAGTCCCACTTGTTGGGGGAATGCATTTGTGATGTCTTTTAATTTTCAATGCATATGGCACTCAATTTGTTCCTAACTTCATATGGAATTGTGGTGCTCTTTACTTTCCATTGCACATAGCGCTCAATGTTTCGAAGCATAATAAATTAAAGACAATGTCTTGGAAAAATGTGCATTACAAATGAGGGATGCAACACACCCTCCACAAAGGCACCCATAGTTGAGACAATATGAACCCTTGATATGTCAAGAACCCCATGCCCAAAATTCATACCCCCATCTACCTCATACTCACTACGTGACTTAGAGAGGGTCTTCTTAGGAAAATTTCCTTGACTTAGGGATTGACCTACCCATTAGGGCACCATGACAACCCTTCCATACTTAAATTTGGAAAATTTTATAAGGTCTTTGAGAATTTTTTTAGTTTGAAAAGGAGGGATTTAATGCACATGTTTGGGTGGTTCTTTTATTAGATGTGGCTTACTTGGCATGATACATGTGACTTGTGGAATATTGGAGGGAATGCTTGTTTTTATTTGTAGGACCTTTCTCAGTGAAAGCTATCCATGGAGGGATTATGCCATTTTGACCTTCATGGGGGGTTGAGAACCCCTAGGATGGATGCCATACCCCACAAGCTGGGCAAAGGACCCCAGAGAACTTATGTGCAAAGGGTAGAGGATGTTTCCTTTGGATTCACTTTGACAACATTCAATTATGACATAATATCCCTTTGCACCTAGATATTGGTCTTTGGAGGCCTAAAACGTCACTTTATAATCCTTTGACGTCATTCATAGGCTAGGTTTTGTTGGGTTTGATGGTTCAGGAGGTGATGTGATGTGGTTTCAAAGAAGGAGATGCATGGCATGACACTCTAGCACGTGATAGTTTTACACATCACTTTTGGAGGCCCAACGATCTACATTTTGAGGTTCAATGTCTCACTTTTAGGCCTCCTATCACCCTGTTAAGGGTTTTACTTTATGTAACTTTTATATTTTCAAGTTGTAAGAGAAAATTAAGGGGTTCAACCCTCTTTTGATTTATTTTTGACAATTTTATGTGGACAAATTGGTTTATATGGCCTCATATAAATAGAGGCCATCTCTTTTTCATTTTAAAGAACTCATAACTTGGGAATTACATACTCTTGGACTGAAATTTCATTCCCTCTTGGGAAATTCACTATCTATTGTCTCTTGTGCAAAATGGATGCTTTATTTGTCTATTGGTGGAAGGAAGGCTAGCGAATTCTCTTGGATTCTTGTTCTTGGAAATGTTGGTGGAATATCTTTGATAAGTAAGGGTTTTCCGTGCTATCTCTTGGGTTGGGTAAGGAATTTCTGCAATTTTGTGTGTTTCTTCTTGATTTCAAGGTTATTTTATCAAACCCTTGGAGGAGTATAAGGGAATACACCATCCATCAAGGAATTGCTTTCTATTGTTATTGAAAAGTCTTAAGTATTTCTACAAGGAGTAAAAAGGCTTACACCCTTGTAGCAATACCTTGCTAAGGTTTGTTTTCTCTATGAAGTAAAAAGGATTGCACCCCTATAAGAGTAACAAACCCTAGATTAAATTGGTTGTGACCAGGAAAGATACTCCATAACCTAATAATTAAGGGACTAGTTGCATTGGAGATTGAATATTGTTGCACTGCTCTGGTATATTAATAACTCAATGGGTTAGGTTCACTTACTTCTCCTTCGTTTTTTCCACTTTTTTTAAAGACTGGTAATTTCAAATTACAAGGTATCCATATTACCTTTGATATGTCAAAAATTGACGAAGATGGAGTAGACTATTACTGATCCTATGGTAGCAGGATGAAGAAGACTATTATTGAAAAAAATATAGTAGTCCTCTAAAGAGATTGAATTGTTTAAGGTTGGATCTAAATTTCACATGATTTAAGATATTTTGTGCCCTAAGGGAATCTTGATTTTCCAAGTGATTGAGTTGTTGTAATAAACATTAATCTATAGGCATTAGGTCTGTAACAAACTCATTCTCTCTTACTCTTTTACAATTTTTCTAGCATTGAAATTTACTTGTAAGCTGTGATATTTGATCTATTGTCTAAGAGTTATTGTTTGGGTGGCTTACTTGTTGATTTTAGTGGCTAGATCTTGTTTCTATAGAAAAAAAATTCTACAACCATAAGACTGTTATAAAACTTTGTTAATAACACTCATTAACATCCCTCTCTTTCTATCAAAGTATTGGTTCAAACATTGGAAGATTGTCTACTATTTTCTAGCTTTATTTTCCAACATCATACACTTGTTTTTGACGATTTAATTTGCAGTTGTCATAGTTTCCTTATTGTTGATATATATTTCCATACTTCTGCAATTTTGGTACAACAAGGTTTCTTGTTGATTCCCCATTGGTTTTGAATATTATATCATTATGCATTGTCTTGTTTTGGTTTTTCTAACACTATTTTGTAGGTACATGACCTTGGCAACCACTTTCTAATTCCAAAGAGTCTTTCCCCAAGCCTCAAGTATCACCTTGGCCTTGACCTATATGGGTGTTCTTCTATCTCCTTGTTTCTCCCCTTGCAATCCCCCTAAGGTAACCCATGAAGTATCCCTTTTATTAGACTTGTCCTTCACTAAAACGATGGGGATATCAATTGAGGTGAGAGTGATAGGTATTCCTAGTTGTGTCACAAATATGTATTCCTCTACCACCAAGACTTAGTTGTAACCTAAAAACCCATCTAGAATAGACATTAAAGCATATTTTGTTTTCTTGGACCTTTCTAATAGAAGGCTCTTCTAGTGGTTTTGAAATTTTGATTTGGTCATCTCTCGTAAAGAGGGATTCCAAATTGATACATTTCTTTGGAAAAAGTTTATGACTCTTCTCATGGATTTCTCCTTGTAAATTATGGTCTTCTATTGGATCCACTTTAGTTATGGGATCATCCTCTGTAAGAAAAATTATCACATGCTCACCATTTTCAAAAACTTGTAAATATTCTTGATTATTTGGAATTGAGGATCGAAAAATAGTTTTCACACGATAAGTGCCTTGTCCTTGATAATCCTTTGTGATTAAACAAGGATGTGGATATTTCTAGTGCATCAGCCTTTTGATTATTTTATCTATGAATAATATATATATTGAAAGAATTGAATAAATGCATGATCTATGACAGCCACTTTGCATAACATTTTAACTTTTCCTTTTTAACCTTACATTTCCTTATGGTGTGATTAATGATCAAATCTAAATCACCAATGATCACTAAGTTCTAGAATTTCATTTGAAGGGAAATAATCATACCTTGAATCAATGATTCACATTATGCCTCATTATTTGTGCATGGAAAGTCAAGTCTGATGGCATGTGGGTGTATACTGTGTTTAGGACTTTTAAAAATAATTCTTCCTTCATTCCCAGATTTAGAACATGCACCATCAAAGGACATCCTTCAATAACCTTGAAAATGATTTTCATTTTCTTGTTTTGGAATGTTGATTTTCTCTGAATAAAAAACAACACAATTTCCCATTCCAACATCAAGATAATTCCTCATCAACTCGTTCTCTTTTTTCCTGAAATAAATTGATTTTATGACTTCTCTATGAACTCTCACCATTTTTCCATTCTTGTGACGCAACATCATACAACTTCCATCATTCATTATATATCCTCCAATCATTGAGTAGAAATCTCTTCCAAGCACAACTCCATATGTTGGAGGAAAATCTACCACTATAATAGTAAATATTGTTTTGATATGAGGAGCTGCAGTTATCCAAGCAAAAAAATATTTTATTTCCCCATAGTTTGGTACTTTTCTTGAGTCAATAGTGTTACCACACAAGTCATAGGTTGGGAAAATCCCAACCCAATCCAATGGATGGAGATAACGGCGGGAGAGCTTACCCACTGTCACCTCAGATAAACCCTCCCTTGTTTCTGTGAAGGGAGAATCCAACACAAGGGGGAGTCTCAGGTGACCCTAGGGGTAAATGAAGTGGAAAGTGAGAGAATGGAAGTGAAGCCCCTATAGGTCAATATACTAGGTGATAAATGGATTGATAATGATTCTCATAGATGGTTTATGGTTTCCAAATACTTGAGTACCTATGGAAGTTGTTTGTACCTACCTGAGACACAAGAAAGAACACATATACAAGATTCAAAGTTAAGTAGACAAACAAGTTAATATTTTTGTCCCTAATTGCAGCAGTAAACAAGAATATATGTAAGCAAGGAAAAAATTAACTACTACAGATTTAACCATCAAAGTTGTCAAATAATTATTGGACAATGAAGTATTAAAACAATGATAATTTTCCAATACTTTAGCATGAACTTTGACGGTAAATTAGGGATACCAAAAGAAGTTATCATAAAAGTGTTAGGGAAGCCTTATGGTTGTAGAAAAAAATTGCTACAGAAGAAAGTTCCAACCATTAAAAATCAACAAATAAACCATTAGAAAGATAACCAATAACCAGTAGAACAATAATCTAGGTTTAGAAGTCAATTTCCATGGTTGAAAAGTGAGTAAATGATGTAATAAAGAGAGTTTTTCTTCAGCCCTAATGGTTGTAGCATTAATTTCTTAATATCAATGACAATTACAAGGTTAAATAAAACTCACTTATGGCTTAAGCAAGCTTAAAGCATTGACAAAAGTTTCCAACTTGGACAATTACAATATCTTTTGCTTCATGTATCCCATTGCAATGATTTTGTTTCTCCAATGCAAGAATATTAGTGGCTTTAGCTATTAGTTTGTGGAGTCTCAAAAATTAAATATATAGTTGAGTTAATTCCTTGGGGGTGTAAGCCTTTTTACTCCCCAAGGCAAGCTAAGATAGCTAGGAAAAACCCTAGGAGGGTGTAAACCCTTTTACTCCTCCTAGGAATTCCTTATGCAACAAAGTATTACAATAAAAATATAATGGACTTAGTGGGGTTGTAACTTGTATGCACTTATACTCCCAAAAATTTTAAGCAAATTATCCTTGAAACCAAGAAAAGAAGAAATAGTAACAAAGATTCCTTACCTAGTCCAAGCATTGACAAGATAAACTTATATTTAACCGATAAAATACACCATAGAGAAAGAAATATACCTCCACTAGAGATAGTGCATCATCCATCCATCCAATAGCCAAAGAAAAACCATTACAAGAGAAAGTGACAAGAGAGATATGTAAAAATTCCCAAGTAGGGCACAAATTTCAGCCAAGAATGTCTTCTCTCAAGTGAGAGCTATGAGATTCAAATGAGATAGAAATTATCTATATTTATAAAAAAAACCTATAATAAGAGTTTGTCCACAAAAATTAGGGTAAAAAACAAAGTAAAGGGACAAGAACCCTTACTTTTCCCCTTTACAATTTAAAATTTGATTTTACACAATAGAAACTCTAAAAAAATCATGATGTCACCTCTTTAGGGAAACATTTTGGCTCCTTGAGAAAGTCGTTGGAGTATAAGGTTGAGGTCATTGGGGCTTCTAGAGCCTCCCTCTTATGCACTAAATCCTCCTCAATTCATTTCCCACCAAATTGTTCCAAGTGCCAATTGGTAGCAACTCTACCACCACAACCTCAACCCTAGGTGACATCAAGCCCTCTTTGTATGGTGTTTTGGCCCCAAAAGTAAGTCATTGGGATAGTAATAGGTTGGTTTAGGTCATACATGGTGTCATATTAGGCCTCCAAAAGAAATCATCATCATATGGCATGTGGGCCCTGGTATCCAACCTTGTGGGATTCAATCCCCAAGGAAGCCCAAGCTAGGCTTTTTCTTCCAAAAATTTCCACCAACTAGGTCCTGTAAAGAAAATGAATACACCCTCCAAGGATCTCAATTCAAATTCATGATGATGAATAAATCAAATCAATAAAAGATACATCTAAGCATGTACATCCAAACCACCTCATCAAAATAAATAAGTGCTCAAAGACCCTATGCAATTTTCTAAGTTTAAGTATGGGAGGGTTCAAAAAGTGACCTATTGGGTGAATCATACCTCAAGTTTAGGAGTGTTTCCAAAGTGGACCCCTCTCTAAGTCATGTGAATGAGGTGACATTTATAAGGGAAAGAATTTTGGGCATGGGTTTCATGTCATAGTAGTGTCTCATTTATGGGTGCCTTTGTAAAGGGTGTGTTGCACCTTCGTTTTCAATGCAACCTTTTTCCAAGCCCATTTATTGCCTTTTACTCTTTTAATATGTTTCTAGGTTGAAGCCAAGGTTGGGATTATACCTAAGCATGACAAATATTTCCCACCTTGACTCTACCCTGGTCACATAATTCTTCCTCAAGTTGAAACATGTGTGGGGATTATACCTAAGCATGCAAAACAATGCCCACACATGCTCCACATTGGTTGGCATTTGTATTAGTTATTTTTTACGGGTCCCATCAGTTTATTATGAGAGACGTTTCATTATCCTCAGGATATTTGGGCAAGTATCTAGAACGTTCATGATTGGATTCTATCTTTTTCCAGCTACAAGCCTCTGGGCCTTTAGCCCCTTCTTCCCATGAAATGAGGGACAACCCCTTTTTGGGTCAGTACACCTGAAAATCCCAAAAGGTAAGGAGATGAGGGGATGAAGTGTGGAAAGTAATAAGTATGGTCAATAATGGAACAATGAATCATCAAGAGGACCTCCAAGTAAAAAACCTATCCCCAAGGGTGATCCACTTACTAGGGTGCAATGTCAACCACCAAAGTGAAATAGGGAAAATAACATAACATCCAAGAAGACGTTACATAATCAAAATAAGTTTAAAATGAAACAAACTCAAATGAATCAAATTTTCAAATGACACTCACCCTAATACCTAACTTGTACCCCATGGAGAAAGACCCAATATCTTCTAGAAGCCAGCTAATGTGGTGGATACCGTTGTGATAAACCTGGAGTTGTGATGGCAAGGTGGATCTTTGTTTGTGCAAGTGGACACTGTTGTTTAAGTTGTCTTGTTGGCCCTCGACCAAGTTTTGGAGAACCTTGGTCATGTTTAACCATTTTTCGGACTTTGACAAGCTGGTCGAAGACAGAACGCCCAGGCGAAGCGGAGATCGCAGGATCTCACCCCCTTTTGCGAGATGTTTGGGGAATAGGGTTTATGTAACGGGTATGGGATGTTGGCCCATGGGTCTTACCCATGTTTAGGCACCTTTTGTAATGTATAAATAAATAGTTAGGTGATGTAAGAAGGAGTCATTTGTAATCTAGTGAGCTAAGTGCCAATAGTTGTGAATGATTTGTGCATACTATGTGTTGAAAACTTGCAGAGCTAAGTGCAAGTGATTGTAATAAGGCTCTGTGTTGTCCCAAGATCAGGGAAGGAGGATATGGTGAGGTGCGCACAAATATCCTATCCTATGTGGAGTTGTTTTGTGGCTCTATGCATGTAAGAATATTGAAAGAAGATAATAAAGAAGAAGAAGAGTTGGTGGACGTATCCCCACACTGGGGTGAACCACATATATCCTGTGTTGTGATTGTTTTGTGTTATTGATGTGATTTATGCTTAGTACTGAATCTTTATGTATTCTATATATATCTAATGTAATATCTTAGTGCTTAGTGATATGAATGAATGCTAGATCTGATCTATTTCTATGTGCTAAGTGTTTGGATGTGTTATATCTTGTTGAATACTACGTTGTTCTGTAATTAGGGTTTTACCTGCGATGTGAATAAAGGGTTAAAGACTAATGAATGCTAACTGCTAAGTTCTTTGTTAATTATTGTGATCATAGATCTGTGTCCTAGCTAGGTTGTAGACACTTGATTCCTACAACCCCCCCCCGCCTCTACCTCGGGTGAGACTTCATCTTATTCGCAGGTGCTACCGAAAGGGTCGGTAGTTAGGGTTTTGTTGGTGCATTGTTGAAGCGTTGAACCCTGGGTTTTCCCCTGTGCCAACAAATGGTTTCATTGTTGGGTCCTGAAATTATGATTGTTGGGAACTAAAGAAAAGATAAATCTATGTGCGTAGATATGTTGTTGTAGTGCACAATACTCTACTTGAATTGTGAAGCTTTGTGCCAAGAAGAGAAGTTTGATTCGAAGAAAAGAGGTAAGATCTTAAATCTTGGTGCTCTGATAAAGGTAAGATAAGTGAAATTTTTTGTTTCAAAAGAATGGATCTAGGTATATTTGAGATTTCATCATAATCTAAAAACTAGGGCACAGCTAGAAGAAAGAACATATGATATGAATAGATCTGATAGAAATAGTGAAAGATATGTTATTCCTATGCATAGAAAAAAAATTTGGACTAACAAGTGGATGCAGGATCCTAGAAAGAATTTTTTGCAAGTCTATCATTGTGATCCTAGTGCGCAGTACATGAAAGGTTGGGGATTGTTTAAGAGAAAGAGAGGATTGACTCTTTGTTATAGTTGTAGAAGACCGGGACATCTTGCTAAGGAATTCCCTGGTAGAGGTCCTATTTTCCTTTGTTGTAAGGCTACTGGACATGAAGTTTTAGATTTCCCTAGAATTATTGCTAAAGTTGAAAAGATGAACATGAAACAAGAAAACCATGAAGAAGGTCAAGAAACTAAGGCTATACTAAAGAACCAGGAAGAATCAGAGACTATATTATTGAAGATGAAAGAAACATTGAAGGATCATAGAGACATCAATTTATCAGAGATTTTAAAAGAGAAAGAGTGCATAGAAACAAGAATTGGATACTTCAACATAGACTATGTATTGGATGCAGAAACACCGGTGAACATTATGCCAGAAAGTACTTGGGAATTTTTGGGAAAGCCTGCTATGATTCCTTCATTGGGAGGAATAGGATTGTTTAAAGGAAATATGATAACCCTATGTGAAAGACTTACTCATGTACCTATGAGTGCTCATGGAACATCGACAGAAGAAGAATTCGGGGTCATTACATTTTTTGAGAACAACACCCCTTTTGCACTTTTGCTAGGAAAGACTTGGATTGAGAGAGATCAGATCCAAAGGAGATAAGAAGAGGAATCTATAAAATAGAAAAAGAAAGAATTAATATATTTCATGGCTAAGAGAATAGCGCGCTTAATAGAAGAATAGGAGGACAAATAGAAGTAACTGAGGGATAGAGACCTAGCTGTCGAAGTCGGAAGAACGCAAGAAGGCTTAAAGAACCTATCCATGCAGGAGAGTAGAGCACCTACTCCAGAAACAGTAAGAGAAGAAGTATTATCCTTGAATCTTGTGAAATATCCTCAGCAATGTGAAGTTACTATGCTAAGAAAAGATACGAACAATAATTGAAAAAGGAATCCAGAGATGCAGATCACAGGGAAGAAAGAAATAAAGCTCAATAAGAAGAAATCAAAGCTAGAAAAATTGCAGGAGGTTCCAGAGAGGACTTCACAGAAGGAAGGCTTGCAGAACTTGAACCTCACTGGAATAGCAGAATAACACCGACTGGAACTTCACCACGATGAAGCAATATGACCATTGGAGGCATCCCAACCGTTACAACAATGCTCCAGAATGGATAGAAATGAATTTATTATCGAAACATTCTCCATTGAACCGTTGGGACCACACCATAACGAATGGAATTGTATTGATTGAGGCCTTCCTACCCGTTGGAGGAGTTTGTTACAATGTTAACTATTTAACCCGTCGAATTTCTTACCGGGGACACTTTTTCCAATTGTGATTATCCAAGACCACAAAGAACTATTTGATTTCATGCAGTGCTTATTGAGAGCTCACCTCCTGTTCTTATTACCTTGAGTGTTTGTCCACCTATCTGAAACATTTGATCATGAGTGTGCATGTCGAGCAACCTTAGCGCAGTAGATAAATCCATCAAAGATATTTTGATTGACCTCATGGATGATAAGGTCATGTCGGCAGGATCACATGCCTCATCGACGAGAGAATTTTAAGCATCCATGTCAAATGCACATCAATCTAGGAAATCCTGAACTACGAAAGAGAAATGGAGCAAGAATCGCGATGACTTGGAAAACGCGAAGCTCATTCCATCAATCCTACCCGACTATATCCTGCGTCTGGCTGGCACATTTAGTCGTGATAGAATCCTGAGAGATTTTGACTATACACTGATCACTTCATACATCCTGAAGGGGATACGCACAGTTGGATTGCAATTAGGATAGATTATGATGCTAAATATCAGTGAATTCAAATTAGGATACTGCAAGAACTATGAAATGCTCGCACCACACAAGTACTTGACCAAGACAACGGGGAAGAAGTCAAAGATAATCCCCCAATTTTGGATCGTGGACATTGCAACATCAACCATCCTTAACGTGATGAAGATACCACACTTCGAAAGACATCAAGAGGTTAAAGTGCGCATTAAACTCCTCCTATCATGCTACCATGGTGGTTACCTATGGTTGGATCGACGCATCACTGTAGATCCGACGTTGATCCATCAGATCACCGGATTGAGTATGCAAGGACCCGACCCTCAAGATTTTTACCCAGGGAAGGCTACAGATCACACCCTGGTGCAGCGCATAAAAGAAAATTTCGACGATGTAGGGAAGGGGAAGCAGGGCTACAAGGTAGCCTCCATCCAAAATGGCGTAATGCGCCTAGATTTCCAGTTGATTGTTGGTAAGCTCGTCAAGAAGAACAAACCAATGCAGTTCATGGGGTTCATCATCGACCTCGTAGGAAAATGCGTCGAAGGGATGAAAATGAACTGGGTGAGCTACCTTTTCAACCAGTTGGAGCAAGATTTTCGTGAAGCACAGGACTAGGGCTATGAGTTTCATTTTAGTTGGTTGTTGATTCTCATTTCCTTCATTGCTTGGGAGATGCTGGAAGGAGAAACCTTCCCTAAAATTGATTTTTCTGAACCACTAGCCGTGAAGTTCACTACGCTCTGGTATTCGAGCGACATGGAAAAAAAATGGCAATCTAATGCAGTGTTCCACACATATTATTTACAGCTGAAGAGGGCCATTGAATATTTCCCTCGCATGATGTTGAATACTCTGCATAGGTTTAGTCCACTTGCGAAGTTCTCGCAGATAGGAATTTCATTTACATCACTGTGCGTGGGGATGAACACAAGGAAGAGCTCCAGTCCTATTACAAACTCACAGAGGAGGACATGGAAGAAATAACCAAGGAAGGACCTGCAGAGTTCCTTGTACCGGTCGAATAGACATAACTCTCCAAACCTGACCTCATCGGAATTCATGTAGTCACTCGAGAAGAGTATGATGGACCCAACAACAGTATAAGGAAGAAGAAGGAAGAAGTACAAGAAATGAACAACGCATCAAAGGAAACTACACCAAATTCACCAGGAGGAGGAGGAGACGATGAAGTAGACCAGGAAAAGAACGAAGGGGAAGAAAACAAATAGGAACAGGGTGAAGTGACACTGCCTAAGGATACCATCACAGAGGCTGATACATCCAAGAAAAGAAAGGTTTCCCCGAAGAAACCATCAACACGGAAGAAATCACGAGAAAATAAGCCTCAATTACAGATTGTTCTCATGGTGGATGATATTGATCTCATCATCGTCGTTGTATCAGATACCTTGGAGGACATTTTGCAGTGAAGTGAAGCCAAATAGGAGACAATGTTTGACAGGATCGAGGCAGATCTCAAAGGGGTACAACAAGCTCTTTATTCGAGCAGCGCAGTGTATATTATGTCATTGTCATCAGTACGCATAGAAGTAGGAGATGAGCTTGCCCAGCTACGCAGATTAGCAGATTCGACAGAGGCTCATCTTCGTCAGGTCCAGGAGGAAAAGGAGCAGGCCACAGAGGCATTAAAGCAAGAAAAGGAGGAATCCTTAGAGTGACGTCATATTTCACAGCAAGAGAAAGATGACCTCCAAGCAAAGTTTGCATAGGATAAAGCACAGATCCAGAAGGAAAAAGAAAAGTTGCTCACAAAGTAGATGGGATTCAAGGAGGTAGTCACTAGATCACTTTGCTATTTTTCTAGCCTCGCACAGATAGAAGAAGACACAATGGAAAGTCAAGTGGACAAGCTCACTGAAGCTATTCAACAGCTTCAAGAAAGAGTGGTAGAACTGGAACTACAAGCAGTGCCAAATACTCCGTAGGAAGTGCGAGACTAGAGAGAAGAAACTTCCAGGAGTGCAATAGAAAGAATCAAGGCATTGGCCTCGAGATGCAAGCTATTAATAAATCGAAGTGTGAAAACTTATGAGCGCCTAACAGAGGATCCAAAACTAAGGACATTGGAGTCACAACTCCAGGAATAAAAGCAACAAGCAGCGACAGTGCAAGCACAATTGAAGGTACTATCAGCAGTTGAGAAGATGAAAAGGTCATAGGAATAGTGCGGAGTTCAGCAGCAGGTCCATGCCATCTAAAGTAAATTCATGCAAGTGACCCAGAGACTCCAGCCGATATGCACACTTTTTGAGGAGATCGGAGGACAAGGTGCAAAGCTAGAAAACGTGGTCACCACAGTGGAAAAATGCTTGGAAGGACATGTCACCGAGAAAGTCATTCAGGAATTCATCGAGTAGGAGGCTCTAGTGAAGCAGCAAGTTGAGGAAGCTCAAGCCAAGCTCAAGGCCTTCGAAGTGGAGTTACCCAGATTAGAGTGACTCGGGACGAGTCACAGGTGAGTGTTTGGGGCCTTTTGGCCCTCAAACAAGTTCTAGAGAACCTTGGTCGTGTTTGACCATTTTTGGGACTTCGACAATATGGTCGAAGACAGAACGCCCAGGCGAAACGGAGATCGCGGGATCTCGCCCCCTTTTGCGGGATTTTTGGGGATTAGGGTTTATGTAACAAGTATGGGATGTCAGCCCATGGGTCTTACCCATGTTTAGACCCCTTTTGTAAGGTATAAATAAGTAGCTAGGTGATGTAAGAAGGAATCATTTTTAATCCAGTGAGCTAAGTGCCAATAGTTGTGAATGATTTGTGCATAATGTGTGTTGAGAACTTGCAAAGCTAAGTGAAAGTGTTGTAAGAAGGATTTGTGTTGTGCCAAGCTCAGGGAAGGAGGATCTGGCAAGGTGCATATAGATATCCTGTCCTATGTGGAGTTTTTTTTATGGATCTGTTCATGTAATAATATTGAAAGAAGATAATAAAGAATAAGAAGAGTTGGTGGACGTAGCCCCACACTTGAGTGAACCACGTATATCCTATGTCGTGATTGCTTTGTGTTATTGATGTGTTTTATTCTTAGTACTGAATCTTTATGTATGATAGATGTATCTAATGTAGTAGCTTAGTGCTTAGTGATATGAATGAATCCTAGATCAGATATATTTCTATGTGCTAAGTTCTTGGATGTGTTAGATCTTGTTGAATACTGCGTTGTTCTATAATTAGGGTTTTGCCTGTGATGTGAATAAAGGGTTAAATACTAATGAATGTTAACTACTAAGTGCTTTGTTAAGTATTTTGATCACAGATCTATGTCCTAGCTAGGTTGTATACACTTAAATCATACAACCCCCCTGCCTCTACCTCGGGTGAGACTTCATTTGCTTCGTGTTGCTGAAAGGGTCGGTAGTTAGGGTTTTGTTGATGCGTTGTTGAAGCATTGAACCCTAGGTCTGGCCTTGTGCCAACATGCCTCTCAATAATCCATGTCTTCAACTTGAGGAACTCGATCCATCATCTCCTTAGTTATCCATGGGGGTTGAGGATAACATTTGTCTCCTAATTGGGGACATGTACTCATCGTAGAGTGCATGAGAACCACATCATCTCCTGGTGGACCTGTGCCTACACACACTGAAACAACAAATTGTTAAGTGTAGGATGGCTCACTCATCCTTTTTCCATATAAAGAAATCCAAAACTTCCAAAATGATAAATAATATAGAAAAGATTTTTTTTCTTTTTTAAATTTCTAAACTAAAGATGAAAGAAATATGCAAGTAGAGAAAAATGAAATATGAAATGTAGCTAAACTACCATGAGAAATCAAGATGCAAATGTAGGAAATGAAAATGATCTACCTACTTACCTAGGGCCCTGTGGCCATGAATATTAGTTCTTGATGATCTAGGAGGATCCCAGTGGCCACCCACTGTTGACGATTAAAATCACAACAAAATTTTATGCCTGTAAAGTATTGCTAAAGCCTATTATTATAAGCTAATGATATATCTATAATACTAGTAGGTGGGACCCCCTTGTAGATTGGAGGATCAGATCTAGTTATTATTTGATGTTATGTTGTTGTTGGACATTGCTTACAGATTTGAGCATGATTGTAATGGCCGAATAAATTAAACAACCATTAATTCTACAACATAGCAGTAAAATTCAAAAAATTCTTTATATTGAGAAAAATAGTAAAATTTATCAAATTCCTTTAACTGAGCACATTCACATATAGATTTAACAACGAATATTAAAATTAATTAAACATAGTAAAAACAATTACAAAATTTTAAATACCTGAACCTGATGTTAATAACCTTCTGTTTGTCCGCTTGCCTTCTTGATTGTTGTTGCACTTTGTAAACACTGCCCAAAACCTAGTTCCACCCTGCCAACTAGGTAACTTCCTAGCTCCAGGATATCATATGGATATCCTGGCCCCCGTGCCCAAAACCTCCAGCAACCCCGGTGCCTGACTGATACAATCCTCACTCCAAAACTCCA